>JACBKR010004964.1:0-21066 GCA_014218235.1 Colocasia esculenta
GCATATCCTATTAGACGCAGATTATAGCCCTTTCAGATCCCCGGATCCATGGGCGGCGACCGCGAAAATTGGGTCCTCGGCGTGGGCTGAGGGTCGGGTTCTCGGGTCGTTACAGTTGGTATCAGAGCAAGAGTCTGACAGGACTTTGATATAAATTGTGTTTCTCGGCTTTGGGGGACTTGCCCTACTAAGCCAATGACTTGTGAAGCTCACCCCTTCTTCTTCCAGGTGAAGGAGAGCAAGAGGATTCACAACCCTCCTCTAGTTCTGGTTAGCACCGTAGCGGAATCGAGCCATCGCCATCGACAGAGTAATGTCTTTACTTGTGGAGCCTTGAGGGTTTGTCCCAGGCTATTGTATCTTGTTTAATGACTATGTATGGAACTGAATATGTACATTTCATGTGGATATGTGTGAGAAATAAAATCTTATATGTGTTCAGTGTGTTCTTTTATATTTTCACGGGCATGTTGTGTTGATATCCCTTGTGAGGCTTCGACCCAATCGCGGAAGGCAGTGTCATGTCGGGCACGTTATTGGGTTAACGGGCTTGAACGGCGTGGACCATCACAAAAAATTCCCAGCAAATTGAGCCTAACCACCCACGCTTGATTTGTGGGATGAAAACTATCGTCACAACTGACCCCTCATGCATGATGCCAATCATGAGGAGTCCTAACCACCCCAGAGAGAGAGAGATCATAATATCGTGCCAAGACAACCAGATATAGGGTCTCAAAAGTAACATAAAAGTAAATTTGGTTTCTGGATCAAACATGCAGGTTAACAAGTGGCTCTGTACTGAAGAGATGAAGCAAGGCTCAACAAAGGGATTGGTTATGCCTAGCTTGGTGTGGGGAAATCCAACCAAAGCTCCAATTTTAAAATTGGGAGGCCAACTCTACCAAGAAGCTACAACAGCTCTAAGCTCTAACCTTCAATTTTTCCAGTAGTAAAAGATGGAAAGGTTGGCTAGAAGGATGGTCACCAAGGGTATATAAGGAGTTAAAGATCAAAATGGGTCGATACTAACAAGAGGATCCGGACACCTGGCCAACATGTAGGCCAAAAGAAGATACTAATCTAGGGGAGATGACTGAAGGGACTATGAGGCGAAGGTTTTTCAAATGCAAATAGCACAATTTGTGGGAAAAGTATGAGTTATTCTAACAGGCACAGATGTCTTAGTCAGAAAGTTGACAAGCCAGAGGGGTCAAATGATGATGACAACTGATAATAATCTCACAAAATACAAGCACATAAGAAATTATACTCAACTCCAATTCGATTAGAGAACAAGGGAAATATCAATTAGAGAACAAAGAAACTTCAAATGGAGGCCAATCAAGTACTAAAGAGCTTGGCTTTAACTGGATAGCCAATTGATTACTGTGCAATTCATATCGATTGGGGAACAAAAGAAGCTCCTATCGATTGTTGAAGAGAGTTTTGATTACTGATGAAAGAACATCAATTGCTGATTAAAACATCGATTGTTGACTAAAGAATATCGACTGGTGACTAAAGGCATTGATTGCTGACCAAAGACATCAATTGGTGAGTAAAACATCGATTCCTGACTAAAGAACATCGACGAGTGACTCAAACATCTATTGCTGACTAAAGAACATCGATTGGTGACTAAAGTATCGATTGCTAACTAATGAACATTGATTGGTGACTAAACATCGATTGCTGAACAAATATGATTATAATTATGGGGTAAAATATTATTTTTGGCTAAAGTGCCAAAGTTTAGAAACAAACGTCTAAAGGTAGACTTAAAGGTTTCAGACCAAAGGTCCTAAACACAAAATATTACAATTTTATTGATTTTTCTTTGATTTTATCAGAGTTCTTGTTTACAACAACATTAACAAATGAAGTCTTTGTTTTGTTTTCAAAATTCTTTTTGTTTATTGGCTTGTTTTTCTTGGAGGAATTTTCTGAACTCTTTACAAAGGTTGTGTGTATTTTATTTCAAAAGTTTTTTTGTTCACTAGATTATAACCTAAACCTTCATTTTGAAAATTAATTTTCAATCTATGTAGATTATCCAAATTCTGAGTTCTTTGAACAAATTTAGACAAGGTAGATTTTAAATCATCAACATTTTTGTTCAATTCAGCAATTTTTTTTCTAGAATCTTGGTGTTTATGAGAAGCAATAAGTAATTCATCTTTCATATTTTCTTTTTCCACTTTCACTTCAACATTTTGCTTTCCTAGATCATTGTATTTTTCATTTAAACTTATATCAGACAACATGTATTCATTTTTCCTTTTCAAATGATAATTTTCTTCAATTAATTGTTTGCATTTCTCATTTATTTGATGATCACGAGTTATATTGGAAATCTGTTTATTTAATTTATCATTGTCAAATTTGAAGTTTTCATTGAGATCAATCAACTTTGCATTCTCATGTTTCAAATCAACATTTTCAAATTCCAATAGCTCATTGTTTCCCTTTATTCCATTCAATTTTCTTTCACAAGTTTTAATTTCATCCTCCAAATTCTTTTTTTTAGAATTTACTTTTTCAACTTCATTTTTCAAATCCTCATTCTCTATTTTTAGTTCTTCATTCTTTTTATAGAAGACTTGAGCATTATCAATCATTATCTCATCATATTCTATGGATTCAATCTTATATTTTAATTTTTTATTCTCAGTTATCATTTTTGTTTTTATTACATAAATGCTCAAAAAAATCTTTCGACTCATCATATGTCACGCCCCAATGCGGAATATCAGAGCGCGAAGGCAGTTGCAAGAAAAGGTATAGAGCGTATACTAGACATCAAACCATTGTACACTGAATAATACTAAAGCAAATCTTTCTCATTAATAATTTTCCAAATGTCTAGTTACAACCACTAATATCAGAGCCATTCTACATGGCCCAATTACATTTCAATAAAAGGAAATAACTAACTACAACTCTAAGATAACATAATGACTCGAGGGTACTCCTGGCTTCACTCTTGGTCATTCCCTTCCTCGTTAGTGTATGTGTCATCCTCGGTCTCACCTGAGAACACAACATCAAATAACGTAGGGTGAGCGATAACGCCCAGTAGGACTTAAATCTCAGGCTCAAGCAGGCTTTAAATAATTAACGCATTTAATGGCAGAGTATCTAAAGATAGCAGGCACAATAGAGTCAAAATATAGCAAGATAGCACAATCGCACGAGAGCGAGTATAGTTTCCAAAAGAGCACAAGTATCGAGTATAGCACGAATAGCAGGATGGCCATAGTACAACTAGCACAAGTATAGTATAGCACGACGAGTATAGCACTTGTTTGTCATTCTAGACATCGAGAGAGTATAGCACGTTTTGTGTTTTGATTGTCACATAGATAGTCGAGATAGATAGCACTTGAGTGTAATGCCAAACACTCTGATCATTTAACTCCCATGGGCACTAGCACTTTCGGGCGCACATCCCAGGACCAGATCGGGCCCTTTATATATTGCCAGGCATTGGTTATATTGTTTATCTTTAGACAATCAGTCAATGGCCAGTATAGAATACCAAGAAATAGATAAGAGCCCAAGATGAATAGATGAGCTAGTAGAGTGAACGTGTATAGGTGAGCGAGAATAGTATAGATGAGAACTAGTGGACATTGCACGTAATACGTCGAGTAACAGACGATAGTAACAGTTGCACAACACGCGCACGTCGTATTGGCAGTCAGGTGGAATTCACGATCTTCCTGCTGGCCATGTTATGCACAAGTCCAGTGGTCCGACGTGATTCAGGTAAGAGCGAACTTCTAATAGCCATTTGGATCATATTGATCCCTAAAGGTGTAATGGGTGTTAGGGTACAACCGGCTCGTCGACCATGTGGGAATCCATGATCAGAGGAGACTTACGGAGGCCTTGTGCAAGAGTTCACTAGTCCGGCGAAAGGAGTATCCGACGGAGAGTTCACCACAAGCCAAGCAAAGAGTGTATATAAAACAAGTGCTCGACGTTCTAGAGGAATTCTAGGACAGTGGAGCGTCGATATTGGTATTAAAAATAATGCAAGAAACGAATACAAGTCCTTAAAATAGGGCAATTAATGTACTTTATTCCATAAATTACCAGGCACATTATGAGATATTTTCTGCAATATTTCAGCCATAAATGGATGGTTCAAGTGTGTGCAAGTGCAAGAGAAATCATAGATAGAAATAAGTCGTGAACATGTATTTTAAATCATTCAATATAGCACCATTTTTAAGTAGGGTTTTTACTGGGGGTATAGCCGTAAGAAGGCGTAAGGATTATTTAGAAAGCGACAAAAAATATTTTTCATGGGTTTTTCTCAAAATTCTTATGAAGGCGACATAGGGCTGTAATGATGGCGACATGGGCCAGGCAGAACGCGACAGGTCTTGCACAGGTCGCAACAGGGCATGCAAATCGGTACTGAGAACGCGACGGCTCACCTGTCGCCTTCTTGGTCGCGACAGGGAGGCTGTCGCAATCAGGCCCCAGAAAGCGACATGTCGAGGCGTCGCCTTCTGGTTGTCTTCGCCTGACTCTGACAGGAGTCAAACCAGACATTGGATTACGGACCAGGGATTTCAGTTTTTGAAAGAGGGTTGTTCAGAATCCATAACTAATTATATACACGATGAAAAATCATGAAATCAGTTGCAAATTAAACTAGACATGTAAGGGTACTCCCAGTAAATCGGATCTGAGAGAGAGCATGGTTTGAACATGGTTTGAGTATGAACAACAACGAGTAACACAGAACATGACATAGAGAGCAAGACTGATTTAATTCGAGCAACATGCTCAATGAAATTTAGGCTTTTTAGGGGAAAATGATCCCTATCATGCATCAGTATCTCCCATAAAAATGTGGAGGCAGGAGATAGAGTATTCGAAGAGATATGAATTAAGCATGAAGGCTCGGGGTCATAAGAGTTGCAGAACTTCTAAATTCAAGAAGAAAATATTGGCTCAAGGGAAAATTATGAAAATGGAGGGTTTCGTTCCAGAGGGTAGGAAGAACCTACAGAAAAAGTTTCATGGTTTATGCTTGTGAGAATGCCTACCTTTGACTCGATTGTCTTCTAGGGCTAGAACTTGAAGAACAATGGAAGAAGCTTCAAGCTCTTCTTTTCTCCACGAAATCCTCTCCTCCTTAGCCTCCTCTCCACGTCCAGCAACTCTTGGCAACGAGCTAGGGTTGCCCAAGAGAGTTTAAGAAGTGTATTTATGCAAGTATGTATTTCTATTCCTACTATTACTCTAATTCCTCTTTAATTACGAAATTTCCTTACTCTAACCTTCCTTCCTTGCTTTCCAATCCCTATATAGACTAGGAAGAGATCTAAATTCGTGCTAAACCATATGGGGTAGGTTTAGGAATCCAATTCCTACTCTAATTGCTTATTTAATACATTAAATACACATTTTCTATTTAGGTAATAATTTAGTTACGAATTTAGGGTATTTTCCTATTATTCTCCCTTTGTAAATTCATATTTTTGACCCAATAAATTCTAGAAGATACATTAAGCAAAGCCCATCACTCTTTTCCATTTGACGGGTTTTATTTAATGCTCTATTTAAATATCCATGTAGCTAGGTTTTAAATTCTTTATTTAAATTTTTTTTTCACAAAAATTCAGGTTGCTACATCATACAACATCTCTTCCTCTGAAATAGAATTTGAAATTAAGCTAGTAAATGGGTCTGAATAGGATTTACCTAATCCTTGAGAGCTTCATGATATTTCTGACCAATTTGAGCTTTCTGATTTGTCTGAACCAAGGGAGCCTTTTGGACTTCCATGAGCCATAAAGTATTTACTAATTTCTTTTCCTTCTTTTCTTTGAGAATCCATTGAAGAGTTCTGCAATTTAGAAGATGATAGTGAGCTTGAGAATTTCTTGGAAATTATAACAGGCATCTCATGCAAATTGAATTGACTTGATATATCAACAGATCTACTCAAGACTGTTAAGTCAATAAAAGTAGTAAATCAGATTAATTAGATAATTAAATCTAATAAATAGAGTGCATGCTCTGATACCAATTGTTGGATCATTTATAGGAGGAGAACAAATCTAGAAGAGGGGTTGAGTAGATCTGACACAAATTGCAGTGAAAACTTAAGCAATTAATCCATATTAAAGATCTATTCAATCAAAACCTCACTGATCTGAAAGATTTATGTGAATAAAGTGTATAAGTGTTAGATGTATAGTCAAAAAAACCCTATGCAAATTCTAGTGCAAGAACACAATCATACCATAGTGCACATGAGATTTTTAGGTGGTTCGAAAATCACACCTAGTGATTCCTACATCCACCCCTCACACAATGAGGATTAACCACACACTATCTCAAAAAAGATACAATACACACATACACACACAAGCTAGATTAGGCTTATCGGCAATCAGACCTTCTAATACAAATCTGATTCCAACCAAACATCATATACACTAAAACCTTGATCTTCATAGAGCACTTGTATAGATCAATCACACACATAGAAACACCTTGATCTTCACAAAACACTTGTGCATATCAATCACATGCACAAAAGCTAAGTCTAGATGAACAATCCAATAGAAAATGAAATTAAGAAGTATAGATTGGATATTCTTCGATTGAGGAGGCTTGCTGGGAACTTGGATTGAGTGCTCTGTGAAGATCAGGAAAATGTGATCTGCTCTGGACCATTCCTACCGTGGCTCTCCCTTTTTCTCCTCTGGAAGCACTACATTCTCTACTGCTCTCACGACAGCTCTTCCTTCTTTGCTGCTACGGCTCTCCCTTCTCTACTCTCTCCTTTTCTGCAGCTCTCTCATGGAGGCTTCTCTTTGGGCTCTCCTTTTCCTCTCATGGCCTTCTATTTGGTAGCTTTGATTTTTTACTTTCTTCTCTCATCGCACATTACCTCTTACCTAGGGATGTGGTGGACAAAAACCTAGGGTTTTGATATAGCTTGAAGGTGTCATGTAAGGCCTCGAATTTGTTGCCATTTTATTTATTTGTGTTGAGTCATGTTATATGTGTAACTTGTATATGCATATGTAGATATCTATGTACAACATTAGCTAGTCGTACTTATGTATGCATGTGTATATTAGATAATAAATATGGTTTGAATGCATGGTGTGATAGTGTGTATACTATATTACATACATTGTATGTATTATGTATAGGTTGAACATGGTTTTCTGCAGATTTTAAGTTGTGGACGAAGGGCCAAATTGGCGTCAAGAAGGATGGACGTCCATGATGAGTCAGCGTCCACCTCGATGGACGCCAATGCTTATGTGAACGGCCATAGATGTGGACGTCTACTTCTCTGACATGCATGCGCAGCAGACCCCGAAACTCCGGGGGCAAGCAAGCCAACCATGGGGGAGAAGTCCCCAACGGCTCTCAGACATCCCATCAAGTACTCGGGATACCCCAAACCCCTCTCCTATAAACTAAACCCTTTCTGCACCAGAAAAGCCTCTCTGACTCTTTTCAAGGAGGAGAGAACCCTAGCTCCAAAAAAACTGGAGGAAAACTGAACTTGGCAAGCTTGAATCCGGCGACTGAAGGCTTCTTCTGGCGATCCACTGCTACTAGGAGGGAGTCTGGACATTGGGGAAGGCTTCCCCAACACTAGACTGAAGCTTGCAACGACTTAGAACCTGGAGGAAGGAGCTTGTGGAGGCTTCTTAGGACTGCCCAGGAGAGCTTCAACAGCAACTTAGATCCCTTTGGAGGTTTTTAGAAAGGCAAGTAACCCACCCACTTCGTCCATGTATGTGTCTAGGAGGTTTCTACCATTTTATGAGATTTTATCGTGTCCTGGATCCTCACATCCTCTGTTTTGGAGCTCGGTCTGTGTTCTTACACAGACAGGAACTTGACGTCAAGCCCCCTTGCCATCAAGATCTCCAGTCAGCGGCCAGCGATCTTGCCGTCCATCTCCTTGAACGGCTTGACACTGCCGTTTGTTCCTCAGTGCAGAACAGTAATGTTCTGTCTAAATAATTATTTTCTAGACTTTAACGCATGAGGATATAGTGTAATTTTTATATGTTATGTAAAATAGATAATGGGATGTGTGGAATTTTTGTATTTTTCTGTGGATGGCATAAATTATTAGATTTATTGAAATACATGTTGGGAAAATGGATTATGCATGTTCACCTACTATCTACATGATTCCTGAGGAATTAAATGCCCCAGATTTTTCTATACCATGTGTATATGTGCCAGTCCATACCCTGTAAATTTGAGAATTTGTTCATGTTCATGTGATTTACTGTAATTTCTGCAATGGAGATAGAAAGCATGAGTAGGTTATTCAAAATTTACAGTAAATTGTGTGTTGTGCAATAAATTTGGAGGAAAATTCTTGCAATAATGTGTATGTTAGGTTCAGGTCTGTGGACTGTCAAATCTGATATGCATGTTAGGTTCCATGATAAATTGAATTATAAATGGCATGAGATTGAATGTTTAATTTCTGTAAATGTAATAACTCAGAAAAAGATGAACATTTGCGTGTGTGATCATAAACCTGAAATTTGTCTGTGGTTAAATTCTCATGTTATTTGGACAAATGTAGAGTGCTCTATGAAATTTCCATGCGAAAACGAGTGTTCAACGCATGCTAATATGAACATGGTTGATTATGCATGTTTCACCTGATTAGTGTAAAGTACTGAATGTTTGATTTCTATCAACAGTAGTATCATGAATAGAAACAGAGCCATGTGTATAAGTGAGAGAATGTGAAGACATGGTATATCCTGAGTAATATGTGTGTTAAAAATCGGAATGTGTAATGTGTAAGAATGTGCCTCGTGTGACACTGCTTCCATAGAGGGCCGTGGAACCGTGCCATGGAAAAGTCCCCATAGGAAGGTCAATGTGTAAGATCCTAAGGGCATTAGGATGAAATCCTAGAGGTGGACAAGTATCATGGTTAGGGTGGAGACTTGTTCTCCCGGTCTGCGCAGTCCAAGAGTCGTCACTGTATTGCCTAGGTGGGTCTATATGTTATGTGTATGTGATGTGTCCTTCTAATGGGGTTTGGACTATGGTCATGGAACTAAATTGGAAACGTGAATGTGAACATGTGTAAATTGTGTAGTGTGAATATGTGTAATGTGTAATGTGTAAAAAGTGAATTAGGTGAATGAGTAATGTGCAAACATGTGAAATAAATATGTTAGATTGTGAAATTTTGATCCATGATATGTTAGTGTTATATTCATGTCATAACAGCAACCTAAATGTGTCTATTACGATGTTTCATATGTGTAAAAAGGTGTAGAACCCATGATAGGAGTGTCTTAATTATGCGTGAGCAAATCCACGTTAAATTGTTAGCATGTCGTAGCTTAATTGGAAATATAGCTCTCATGCGAATGAATGAGTAGAAAACATGTGATAGGAAATTTTATTTGGAATGACTTAAATCATGTACCATGTGTTCTAAATTTTTTAGAATTATCATGATAGGTTGTGTCTTACCATTGTGTAACCATGCTATATGATTTGATTAATGAAATAGAAGTAGGATTTACTTGTGATATATGCATGTATGACATGTATGGTGTTATTGCTGAGTCTTTGAGACTCATTCCTTGCTTCGGCGACATGTTTAGTAGTGACCCTACACCGTTGGAGGACCACCGTGGAGAGCGACTCCGAGCGCAGAGAGTAGCTTGGCGGAGTGTCTTGCGACATTGGCTTTCATAGTATGTAATTGAGGCAATGTAATAGAACTATTAAGGAAATTGTGGACAAACTATGCATTTGAGTTTATGTGGACTTATTTCTCTTAAATTTGTCATTTGAATCATGTAGTTTAATGTGGATGATGAAATGAAAACTAGTAGTTCTCTTCTTCCGCTACTCGTATCTATATTGTGTATATCAATCATGTGATAGCGTTTGGGTAAATGTCCCACTGTGATAACGTTCACTATACCGACGTGGTGGGTATAACCGTACCGGTATAATGAGGGTCGTCACAGAGATTGGTATCAGAGCGAACGATTGAGATTGTACATAAATATACATAAATCATCATCTTCATTACATACTAAATCTTTATAGATTGTCCACATGTGTAGAATTGATTAAAATGAGTGGAAAATAGATAAGAAAATGGTTAGGAATTAAATTAACGTAGCTCTAATGGTGGCTGAAATTTATTGTAGCCATGGCTTCGCGTGGTAGACGTGGCGGTGCTCCTGCTCGGAGGATGAGCAGAGACGTGAGGAGCAGGCTGAGCAGTGGGCCCCGGCACCTCAGGGTCCTGTACTTCCCCAATGCCGCCAATGGATTATGGAGTGTTCATGTAGGGTATAGTGCATGCCATGCAGACGCAGGCCCACACCCAGGCTGCACTCCAAGCTCAGTTGGAGGCTCAGGTTACATAATAAAACAAGAGTAGTCTACTTTATTTAATGGCATGATGTTGTGTTGAATATGCGTTGCTTGTTGTTTGTTTGTAGCAGGCTCAAATTCCAGCTTAGACCATGGTGGACCTTCCATCATGGAAAGATTCGAGAGGATTTGCCACCCTCTTTTAAGGGGAGAGCGACCTGTTGCTAGCTGAGAACTGGATGAGGGAGATCGAGAAAATCTTCCGGGCTATTAGGTGTGCGGACGATGATAAGGTAACTTTAGCCACCTATACGCTACAGTATGTGTTAGTTTTATATGTGTTATCCTGTTAAGTGATGTTGTTTAGTGTGGTGCTTATGAAGATTGTGTTACAGGAGAGAGCTGATGTGTGGTGGGCTTCCTTACTGCGTACACGATTCGAGGACGAAGCTATTGATGTGGTGGGACGAGTTCGTGAGGCTCTTTTGGGCCAAGTTCGTCCCCGAGCATATCTAGGACAGGATGGAGCAGGAGTTCCTTTCCTTGACCCAGAGCTCCATGACCGTGCTCGAGTATGAGGCCATTTGCTGAATTATCTAAGTATGCCTCCTTCGTGACAGATGAGCGCAGGAAGCAAAGAAGTTCGTGATGGGCCTGAACCCATCACTGCAGACGAGGCTAGTAGTGTTTGACCATCGTACCTTGGACGAGGCCCTCAGCGCTGCTTGTAGGCAGGAGTGAGATGGAGCAATATCTGGAAGAGAGAAGGCTTCGCAGCAAGAGGCATGCAGCTACGTTCCAGCGACAGGACGAGAAAGCATGTACCAGTCACCAGGCACCGCAGCGTCCAGTAACAACCAGCATGCACAGGTACCTTCTCAACGTTCCCCTGGTGTGAAGAAGGAGTGTCCCCATTGCGGGAAGACACACGATGGTTCCTAGTGTTGGTTGTAGTGGGAAATGCTTGAAGTGCGGGAGCAGCGACCACAAGATCAAGGATTGTCCGAGACTTCAACAGGGAGTCCAGCGCGGAGCGCTAGCCTCAGCAGCGGTAGCAGCAGCAGCGCCAGCTACAGGAAGACCAGGAAGGCCTCGAGCCTAGCTCGAGTGTTTGCCCTAGCACGAGAGGATGCCGAGCAGGCGGAGCATGTCACCGAAGGTACGGTTTTACTTTTAGATGTGCAAGCTCGGGTTTTGTTGATACGGTGCCACTCACTTGTTCATTTCCGAGCGGTTCGCTAGGCAGTTAGCCCTAGAGTCAGGCGTAGAGTCTGAGGATTTAGAAGTCCCGTTGCCTGTACACACACCTGCGGGTATGGTATCGACTAGGAAGTGCATTCCGTTGTTACCTGTGTGCATTGAGGATAGAGTCCTAGAAGGTGTTCTTCTTGCTAAAGATGAAGGACTTTGATGCTATTCTTGGTCTAGATTGGCTAGAGGAGCACTATGCATTAGTGGATTGTCGTCGGAAGAGGATTGTTTCCGCATTCCTTGTGAGGACGAGTTCTCTCATCCCTTGCTAAGGAACTTGGCGGGAAAGTTGGTCATCTCTGCCATGAAGGCGATGCGCATGGTGAACAAGGGTTGTGACACTTTTCTTGCCAGCGTGGTATTAGTACCAGAGGCTGATGAGTCACTTACTCTTGCAGAGATCGAGGTAGTGCAGGACTTTCCAGACGTCTTTCCCGATGATTTGACTGGATTGCCACTGGATAGAGATAGAGTTCACCATAGAGTTGCTTCCGGGCACCTCTCCTATCTCGAAGGCTCCATATCGGATGGCACCTGCGGAGTTAGCTGAGTTAAGGAGGCAATTGCAAGAGTTGTTAGATAAGGGATTTATTCGCCCTAGTGTTTTCCTTAGGGCGCACCTGTATTGTTCGTAAGGAAGAAAGATGGGTCACTTAGTTATGCATCGATATAGGAAGCTAAACCAAGTGACTGTGAAGAACATGTATCCCTTACCTCGTATTGATGATTGTTTGACCAGCTGTGAGATACGTCAGTCTTTTCTAAGATTGATTTGTGCTCTGGTTATCATCAGTTGAGGATTAGGAGTGAGGATGTGTCCAAACGGCGTTTAGAACCCGTTATGGACATTATGAGTTTTGGGTCCTTCCTTTTGGATTGACCAATGCCCCTGCAGCGTTCATGGATCTCATGAACAGGGTTTCAGACCTTACCTAGATAGCTTTGTGGTGGTTTTCATAGATGACGTATTGGTCTACTCTCTGTATGAGGCCACACACCGTCAGCATTTGAGGGTAGTGTTAGAGGTCCTTCGTGAGCACAGGCTGTATGCTAAATTCAGCAAGTGCGATTTCTGGTTGCGCGAGGTTCATTTCCTCGGGCATGTTATCTCCGGTGCTGGTGTTGCAGTTGACCCAGCAAAGGTCCAGGCAGTTATGCATTGGGAGACTCCTAAGACCCCTTCGGAGATTCAAAGTTTTATTGGTTTGGCTGGTTACTATCGGCGATTTATTGAGGGATTTTCATCCATCGCCGCCCCATTGACACAGCTGACCAGAAAGGGAGTGAAGTTTGTCTGGTCCGAGAAGTGTGAGTAGTTTTCAATTGTTGAAGACTAAGCTCACGTCAGCTCTGGTTTAGTCTTGCCGAGCGGTGTAGAGGGTTTTGCTATCTACACGATGCATCTCGGATTGGCCTTGGTTGCGTTTTGATGCAGCAAGGAAGGGTAGTGGCTTATGCTTCTCGTCAGTTGAAGGAGCATGAGAAGAACTATCCGACCCATGATTTGGAGCTTGCAGCAGTGGTTCATGCACTAAAAATCTGGAGACACTATCTTTATGGTGTCAGATTTGAGTGTTCACCAACCCACAAGAGCTTGAAGTATCTTTTCTCCCAAGGAATTAAACCAGAGGCAGAGAGATGGATTGAGTTCTTGAAGGACTATGACTTCGACCTTCAGTATCACCCTGGGAAGGCGAATGTCGTAGCGGATGCTCTTAGCAAGAGAGGTCTTCTCTCCAGCAGGATTGGAAAATGTTGGAGGATGCGGCGTGCGCGATGACCGAGTTAGAGCCCTTATGTCAGGATTTTGTAGCTCAGTTGTCCCTTAGGTCCTCGGTTTTGGATGAGGTGATCGAGCAACAGAAAGCCGACCCTAGACTCCAAGAGTTAGTGGGCAAGGCAGGCATTGCTCGTGATGAGGATGGTGTGATTAGTTTTCATCACCACGTCTGTGTCCCTGATTTGGTAGAGGTCTGTGAGCATGTGTTAGCGGAGGCTCATAGGTCGAGGTTCTCTATTCATCCGGGTAACACCAAGATGTACCAGGATTTGAAGAGGTCCTTTTGGTGGTCCGACATGAAGAGGGATGTGGCGGATTATGTATCCCGGTGTTTAGTATGTCAGCAAGTGAAAGCCGAGCGGCAGTGGCCATCTGGCCTTATGCAGAAGATGGAGATCCCAGTGTGGAAGTGGGAAGCTATCACTATGGATTTTGTTTCGGTTTGCCTCGGTCTAGACGGGGCAATGACTCGATTTGGGTAGTTGTAGATAGATTCTCGAAGACTACGCATTTCTTACCTATGAAGAAGAAGCAGTCGGTTGAGAGTTTGGCTAGATTGTATGTTAGTAGCATCATTAGATTGCATGGTGTGCCGAAGTCGATCATTTCGGATCGAGATCCGAGATTTACTTCGAGGTTGTGGAAGGGTCTTCAGGATGCCTTAGGTTCGGAGCTGAAGCTCAGTTCGGCGTTTCATCCCCAGACAGATGGACAGTTGAGAGGACTATCCAGACGCTTGAGGATATGTTGAGGGCGTGTGTGCTAGATTGGAAGATGATTGGGAGTGTCATTTACCTCTAGTGGAGTTTGCATACAACAACAGCTTTCATGCGAGCATTGGTATGGCTCCATTTGAGGCGTTGTATGGTAGGCCCTGTAGATCTCCTCTATGTTGGGAGGAGGCCGGTGATAGACAGTTGATTGGTCCGGAGTTAGTTCAGGAGACTTCGGATAAGATTCAGCTTATCAGGAATTGAGACTTGTTGCGGCACAGGATAGGCAGAAGAGCTATGCCGACAACAGGAGGAAGGATTTGGAGTTCGAGGTGGGTGATCATGTCTTCTTGAAGATATCACCTACTCGTGGTGTCGTCAGGTTTGGCAGGCATAGTAAGTTAAGCCCTAGATTCATCGCCCGTATGAGATTCTCAGACGATTTGGCGACGTGGCATATGAGCTAGCTTTACCCCCAGCGTTAGCTAGTGTTCACCGTTTTCCACGTATCTATGCTCAGAAGTATGTCCGAGATTCATCTCATATTTTAGCCAGAGCCAGTGGAGATCCAGCCAGATCTGTCGTATGTGGAGCAACCAGTAGCTATTCTTGACCGGAAGGTTCAGCATCTCCGAACAAGAGTATTGCACGGTGAAAGTTCTATGGCGGAACTTCTCTCGCGAGAGGAGGCTACTTGGGAGCTTGAGGATGCGATGAAGAAGAAGTATCCCCGTTTGTTTGAGTACTTTGTTTAAACTTCGAGGACGAAGTTTCTTAAGGGGGAGAGGGTGTAAGGCCTCGAATTTGTTGCCATTTTATTTATTTTGCGTTGAGTCATGTTATATGTGTAACTTGTATATGCATATGGATATCTATGTACAACATTAGCTAGTTGTACTTATGTATGCATGTGTATATTAGATAATAAATATGTTTGAATGCATGGTGTGATAGTGTGTATACTATGTTACATACATTGTATATATATATGTATAAGTTGAACATGATTTTCTGCATGATTTTAAGTTCTGGCCGAAGGGCCAAATTGGCGTCAACGTGGATGGACGTCTATGATGAGTCAGCGTCCACCTCGATGGACGCCAATGCTTATGTGAATGGCCATAGATGTGAACGTCTACTTCTCTGACATGCATGCGCAGCAGACCCCGAAACTCCGGGGCAAGCAAGCCCAACCATTGGGGAAAGTCCCCAACGGCTCTCAGACATCCCATCAAGTACTCCGGATACCCCAACCCCTCTCCTATAAACTAAACCCTTTCTGCACCAAAAAGCCTCTCTTGACTCTTTTCAAGGAGGAGAGAAACCTAGCTCCAAAAAAATGGAGGAAAACTGAACTTGCAAGCTTGAATCCGGCGACTGAAGGCTTCTTCCGGCGATCCACTGCTACTAGGAGGGAGTCTGGACATTGGGGAAGGCTTCCCCAACAATAGACTGAAGCTTGCAACGACTTAGAACCCGAGGAAGGAGCTTGTGGAGGCTTCTTGGGACTGCCCAAGGAGAGCTTCAACAACAACTTAGATCCCTTTGGAGGTTTTTAGAAAGGCAAGTAACCCACCCCCACTTCGTCCATGTATGTGTCTAGGAGGTTTCTACCATTTTTATGAGATTTATTCGTGTCCTGGATCCTCACATTCCTCTGTATTTGGAGCTCGGTCTGTGTTCTTACACAGACAGGACTTGACGTCAAGCCCCCTTGCCGTCAAGATCTCCAATCAGCGGCCAGCGATCTTGCCGTCCATCTCCTTGAACGGCTTGACCTGCCATTAAGTTCCTCAGTGCAGAACAGTAAACTGTTCTATCTTAAATATTTTTTTCTGGACTTTAACAAATGAGGATATAGTGTAATTTTTTAATGTTATGTAAAATAGATAATGTGATGTGTGTGGATTTCTGTGTATTTTCTGTGAATGGCATAAATTATTAGATTTTATTGAAATACATGTTGGGAAAATGGATTATGCATGTTCACCTACTATCTACATGATTCCTGAGGATTAAATGCCCCAGATTTTTCTATACCATGTGTATATGTGCCAGTCCATACCCTGCAAATTTGAGAATTTGTTCATGTTCATGTGATTTACTGTAATTTCTGCAATGGAGATAGAAAGCATGAGTAGGTTATTCAAAATTTACAGTAAATTGTGTGTTGTGCAATAAATTCGGGGAAATTCTTGCAACAATGTGTATGTTAGGTTCAGGTCTGTGGACTGTCAAATCTGATATGCATGTTAGGTTCCATGATAAATTGAATTATAAATGGCATGAGATTGAATGTTTTAATTTCTGTAAATGTAATGACTCAGAAAAATATGAAAATTTGCATGTATGATCATAACCTGAAATTTGTCT
Organism: Colocasia esculenta; assembly: GCA_014218235.1. NCBI lineage: Eukaryota > Viridiplantae > Streptophyta > Magnoliopsida > Alismatales > Araceae > Colocasia > Colocasia esculenta. The sequence goes on from JACBKR010004964.1 coordinate 16,489, forward strand.
GTGTTAAATTCTCATGTTATTTAGACAACTGTAGAGTGCTCTATGAAATTTCCATGCGAAAACGAGTGTTCAACGCATGCTAATATGAACATGGTTGATTATGCATGTTTCAACCTAATTAGTGTAAGGTACTGAATGTTTGATTCTGTCACAGTAGTATCATGAATAGAAAACAAGCCATATGTATAAGTGAGAGAATGTGAAGACATGTGTATATCCTGAGTAATATTGTTAAAAATCGGAATGTGTAATTGGTAAGAATGTGTCTCGTGTGACACTGCTTCCATAGAGGGCCGTGGAACCGTACCATGGAAAGTCCCCATGGGAAGGTCAATGTGTTATTATCCTAAGGGCATTGAGGAAATCCTGGAGGTGGACAAGTACCACTAGTTAGGTGGAGACTTGTTCTCCCGGTCTGCGCAGTCCAAGAGTCGTCACTGTATTGCCTAGGTGGCGTCTATGTGTTATTGTATGTGATGTGTCCTTCTAATGGGGTTTGGACTATGTGTCACGGCACTAAATGGTGAAACGTGAATGTGAACATGTGTAAATTGTGTAGTGTGAATATGTGTAAATGTGTAATGTGTAAAAAGTGAGCTAGGTGATGAGTAATTGTGCAAACATGTGAAATAAATTTGATTGTGAAATTTTGATCCATGATAGGTTAGTGTTATATTCATGTCATAACAGCAACCTAAATGTGTCTATTACGATGTTTCATATGTAAAAAGGTGTAGAACCCATGATAGGAGTGTCTTAATTATGCGTGAGCAAATCCCATTAAATTGTTAGCATGTCGTAGCTTAATTGGAAATATAGCTCTCATGCGAATGAATGAGTAGAAAACATGTGATAGGAAATTTTATTTGGAATGACTTAAATCATGTACCCTGTGTTTTAAATTTTGTAGAATTATCATGATATTGTTCTCTTACCATTGTGTAACCATGCTATTTGATTTGATTAATGAAATAGAAGGTAAGATTTACTTGTGATATATGCATGTATGACGTGTATGGTGTTATTTGCTGAGTCTTTGAGACTCATTCCTTGCTTCGGCGTATAGGTTTAATAGGTGACCCTACACCATTGGAGGAGACCGTGGAGAGCGACTCCGAGTGCGGAGAGTAGCTTGGCGGAGTTGTCTTGCGACATTTTGGCTTTCATAGTATTAATTTAGGCAATGTAATGGAACTATTAAGGAAATGTGGACAAACTATGTATTTGAGTTTAGTATTTCATTATGGGACTTATTTCTCTTACATTTGTTATTTGAATCATGTATGTTTAATGTGGATGATGAAATGAAAACTAGTAGTTCTCTTCTTCCACTACTCTGTATCTATATTAGTGTATATCTCAATCATGTGATAGCGTTTGGGTAATGGCCCACTATGATAATGTTCACTATACCGACGTGGGTTGGTATAACCGTATCGGTATATGAGGGTCGTTCACATGGCACGTGTTTCTGTCCTGGAAACATTTATCCAAGTTTAAGATGGCATTTATGATAAGAATGAAATGTTGCTTAATTGATGAAACAACATTAGCCAATTGATGTGGCACAATAGCCATCGATGTGGTAGTATGAAGCAATTGATATGCAGCAGCAACAATTTGAAGAATCGATATGCAGCAGTCAGCAATCGATATAAGTGGTCAATAATCGATATGTGAATAAGGCAATCGATTGCTAAACAAGTAGCCAATTGATTGTTGAACAGAAGTAGTGACCAATCGATTGGTGAATAGATATGCCCTCTACTTTTGTACGTTTTTCCTTATACTTATAAAATCAGGCCGGAGGGTTAGCACTGGTGGTCAACCAGGCGTTGACCCCTAAGGACCTTTAAAATATATATATATATATGAACACAGCCATTCGATTGGAGAACAAATAAATCACAACCATCGATTGGTGAATAAATCACCATTAGTCATCGATAGTGAATAGAAACATCACTGGGTGAACAGAAAGCAAACAAATAATCATATATGTCGACACTTGGTCTTCATTTGCTGACACTTGCCCACCACTTGTCGATCAATACTGTAATCAAGTGTCTTCTAATAACTTGATTTTGGATGTACATTCATGTGTCGACTTGGGATTCTTTGTCTGTTGACCTAAACTACTTGGAATATCAATACACTTAAAGTCATCATTAACATCATCAACATAACAAATACTGTTAGTCATCTCATCACTAAATCATGTTTAGTCATATGTTTATTCATCAGATCAAAACCAAGTTTATTCATCATCAAAACACATCATCAAAATGCATAACATAACACTTACGTTGTACTCGCAACCCAAGTTTCTATCGGCAACACCCTCCTAAGTTGGTTGCATCCTTTCCTTGAGTTTTAGAAAACACCGGTGAGGGAGAAGGGAAGATGTTATAGGGAGGCCCACCAGAGGTTCGTGAGGTTGGGGAGACACACTTTCCCTATCCTATTTCCCATTGGGGTTCGTTCTTTGGCTCATGGTGGGTTTATTTAAGCACGCATATGACCAGGTTTTGCCTACGGGGACTTTGCCACTCTTGAAATGTATTTCTTTATTTATTGCCTAGTGATCTTGTTTAGACCTTGCTTTTTGTTTTGGACCTTCTTTCTTTTGTTATCTTTCTCCCCGTCTGGGCTACAACTTCCACCTACTAAGGTGACAAAAAGGTTTAAGGCCTATCCCACTAGTTCCACTCCCAAATGGTGGACCGAAGAGAAGAGAAACAGTGACACCCGACACTCCTAGCAGAGCTTTAACCTTCCTTGGATTCTATACCTATAGATTCCAAGGGTGGAGTGTGAGGGTTGGCGCCCCGGTTATACCATCAAGAGTGAAGAATGAATTAAAGATTTGACTTTTCTTGTTTGGATCCATGTACCACATCAATCCAAACCTATCTATGGGTATACCTTTTAACATAAATCCCATTCCAACGGTGGGCTAGCTCCTCACCCTCAACATTTACAAGCCTGCACACATTGCCTGGATATGCTTCCTTATGACATATGATCCTTCCTAATTTGGCTAGAGTTTAGAATGTGGACCACCGGGTTTTACAAGATTCTTTTAATGACCATGTCACCAACTTTGAATTTTCTCTCAATCACTTTCTTTTGAAAAAAACAAGTGAGCCTATTTTGATAAGCCTTTGTGAGTTCTGCAGCGACCAGACACTTCTTGTCTAAGAGTTCCAATTGAGCAAAGAAATATTCGTCATTCTCGTCAATTGAAAATTCCTTGTCCAATTGGACTCTTCATGAGGGAATAAGAATCTCGTATGGGACTACATCCTTCATTCCATAGGTTAGGGCAAATGGCGTCTATCTTGTAGGAGTGCGGATTGAAGTGCAGTAGGCCCATAGAGCTTCAACAAGCTTGTCTGGTCAGTCTAAGAACTTATTAGCTTCACAAGTCTTCTTGAAGATTTTAATCAAAGTTTTATTTGTGACTCTACTTGGCGATTTCCTTACAGATAATAGGGAGAGGAATGATGCAATGTAATTTTATAATTGTTCCAGAGGTCCTAAAGTTCTTAAGAGATGAATTGAAGCCCATTGTCAGTGACGATGGTAATGGGGATGTGGAATCTAGTAATGATGTTTTTCATGATGAACTTGCATACTGTTGTTTCCTTGACCTCCATGTAAGCTTCAACCTCAGCCCACTAGGTGAAGTACTTTGTGGCAGTGAGGATGTATCACTTTGACTTACTCAAGGAGTTGGGATCACCAAGAGGACCAATGATATCGAAGTCCCACATGGCAAAAGGCCATGGGGAGGACATAGGGTGGAGTGAAGAGGAAGGAGAATGAATTTTGTCTCCGTGTAGTTGGCACTTGACACACCTACGAACATAGATAAAGCAATCCCCTTCTAAAGTAGGCTAGTAAAAGCCTTGTCTAAGGATCTTCTTAGCAAGCATTTGGCTTTTTATATGGCCACCATACACACCTGAATGCGCCTCCTCAACAACTTTCCAAGGCTCATCATCATCAATACATCTCAATAAAACATCAGTGAGACCTCTTCTGTATAGCACATTCCCAATCAGAGTGTATTTCTGAGCCATTCTCCTTATGGTACTCTTTTCTTTTGTATTGGCTTCTATTGGAATATATGGTCAGTTGGTAGAGCAAGAGGGGAGGGGTGAATTGCCATGCCCAATAAAAATTCTTTTCGCCTATCAGATTAAACAATCCAATTTGCACATAGGAAATAGAAGTTACTTTCAAGCAAAACCATCTACCCTAACGTGTATAGAAGGGAGGTAGAATACAAGGAAGTAAACCACAGAGTGAACACAAGTTTTAGAGTGGTTCGGCTAACACACCACATGTGTGCCTACATCTACTACCCCACACTCCTATGAGGATTTTCTTCCTAACTTGTTTCCATAGGTACAAGTCGATAAACCCTCCACACACACACACATTGTTGTTTCTAGGGACAATAACAACCCCACATCATGTTGAGGGATGAGACAACCTAGTGTGTAGTGCACAACCCGCACCACACATACCACTACTCACACGATCACAACTCAAAAAATCTTCTGGTTCAAT
>JACBKR010004965.1:0-20837 GCA_014218235.1 Colocasia esculenta
TCTAATGTATGGAGTTAATGAGCTATATGTTTTGGCTCTGGATTAGTGGTTGTAATAGTCTTAGTGGAATTTCAATGAAATGAAGAGTTTTATTCCAATTATCGTTCATTAGATGCTCTAATGTTTGCGAAAATATGCGCAGTTGTCGTTACCATACACTGTTGTTTGCGTCTCCCTCCGATTTATTCCGCTGCTAAATTGGAGGGGCGTGACAGTGGTTGTTATGTGTGTGGTCTTCTGTTTGTGTGCGGTTGTGCGCTGTGCTTGCTTGGTCGGCATTGTTGCCCGGGCTAAGCAGATGTGTATGTTCTGTGTGCCGTGTTGCATCGCTGGTTGAGTGCTGCGACACTTGCCTGTGGTTGTTGTCGGCCTGGTGCTGACTGGTTGTGAACTCTGGTGAGGTGCTCCCGGAGTCTTTTTCTGTTGGTTCTGGCGGAAGTGAGGTTTCCCCAGAACTGTGTTGTGCTCATTTCTGGTTGCTGTTGCACTGCCCTCGAGGCTGAGGTGCATCGCTTGGTTGCCCTGTGTTCCGGTGAGGTTTGCCAGAACCGTTTGCTGTTGTCCTGGTGAGGGTTTCTCTCAGGACTATTTCGCGCTCGTTTCTGCTGTTGCTATGCTGCCTCAGGGTCTGAGGTATGCTATTGTTTTGGCTGGTGCGTTCTGGCAGGTATTCCCAGAACGGTGCCTTGGTGGTTCTGGTGGAGGTTCTCCCAGAACCGGCTTGCGTTGCTTCTGCAGTTCTGCTTGCTACAGTGTTCTCTCTGTTGGTCCGTGTCGTTTGGGTTGTGCATTCTGGTAAAGGTTCTTCCCAGGATCGCTCTTTGTCACTTCTGGCGGAGGGTCTTTCCAGAGTTCTCTGTGTTCCTTTCGGGCCACCGTTGTGTTGCCCTGTGGTTCGAAGTGTGCCGTTTGGTTAGGTTGCGTTCTGGTGAGGGTCTCCCAGGACGGATCTTGGCGCTTTTGTGAGGTTCTCCCCAAGCTGCCCTGTGTTGTTTTGGTCGTCGTTCTCTCTCTTTGTAGAGATGAGCTATCGTTGTTGCCGTTGGACTGTCTTTGTTACAGTCTACTTGGGCATTGTCGGTCGAGGTGTTGTGCCCTTGGCCGTGCTCTGGCTGCTGCGTTGGCTAGCTTGCCTTGTTGTTCATTCTGAGTTTCTCGGCTGCGCTGGTGGGGCTTCGTGTGTCCCCGTGGTCGGATGGTTTGCTTCATTTTTCGCGCCCTACGTGCCCTTGCAGATAGTGGTCTGGTGAGTGTCGTAGGTGTTTGGCTGGTTTTGCTTCTTATGGAAGCGTCAGTCTTGCATTGTGGCTTTCCCTCTCGCGCGTGGAAGAGACTCGTTGCGTTGCGTGTCTCCTTCCTCTGCTTTCCGTTAGTTGCTCGGGTGGTGATGCTCCACTATGGTGTTGTGTTGCCAGGGTGCGCATCATTGCGACCTTTTGGTGGAGTCATCTTCCCTTGAGTTGTTTTGGGTTAAGCTGGTTGCTCCCCTCGTACCGACGTTTCCTTGTGGCATCGTGGGTCGGTAGACCTATTCGTTCCGTTGGTCGTTGTGATTGTTTCTTGCTGCCTGCCTGAACCATTTGAGACATTGGGTCCTTGTTGGTTTGGTGTGAGGTAGTACCGTTTTCTTGTTGGGTTGCATGCGTGAGCGTTGCTCTGTTGTGCACCGATTTTCTTGCTTGGCTTGCTCGTGCAAGCATTATTTCGGTGTATGCTCGGGTTGTGCCTCGGGTCGTGCCTTGGAGGCGTTTCGTGTCGTCGTTTTAGTGTTTTGCCTCTCTATCGGTCGCGATAGAGGTGGTGCTTCTTGCTCTTGCGCGCTAGGGAGTCGCTGTGGTCCTTTGCTTCCCATACGGCAGAGTCGTTGCTTTGTGTTTTTGTGCCTCAAAGGTTGGGGCTGGCGTGGCCTGTTGTGCCCTTTTCAGGCTTGCGGTCCTTTGCATGTGGCTTTTAGCGGGTCTCTGTGAGGAGTCCTTCCTGTTAGCCCGTGTTTTTTTTCGGCCGCTGGAGCACTAGTGTTGCACTTTGCTTGGTTTTGGTGCTTGTGGTAGCACCGTGTGTTCGTGCCCGAGTGTTTCGATTTTGTGCCGTCTGAGCCTTTGGTGCATTGTGTTGTACCTTGGTGGCTCCCGGTGCTTGTGATAGCACCATGTGTTGTGCCAGGTGCCTGTTCGTGAGATTTGTGTGTCGTCTCACGACTTCGCTCGGTGTTGGAGGGGTTTGAGCTTTCCGCCTTTGGGACACTTTGTGCTGGCCTATGCCTTGGTTTGTACCGTTGCCACTGCGGGGTGGCTGCTTTGCCTTGTCTGGGTAGCCCTATCGGTGGTACGCCAGGCTTTGGTGGTAGCATGTGTCCGAGTTTTCCTTCTCACTTTCGGAGTGAGTGTGTTTAGTTGTGGTACTCTGCTTCGGTCTGGGTCCCTCTGAGGTCGATGTGTTGCCCTCGACCTCTATGGTTGTTTCGGTTCCCGTGTGGTTGTGCGTGGCGTTGGTGAGTCTAGAAGCCGATGGCGTAGTCTCCTGTCGGTTCACCTGGTGACAGTGAGGCCTATCGGCTTGCTAGTACTCGACCACATGGTTTGTCGACGTTGGAAGGTGTCCGGATTTGGCTTGACCTCAGACGTCTTCCATGCTTCGGTCGCGGTGTGCCACATTGTGGAGCGCGTAACTCCTAGTTTTTGTGGCTCCGCGTGTGTTGGTGTCCTTGTCGGACCACGAGGAAGGTCTGAGTGAGACCTAGTGGTGACAGTGGATACCGTTTTCGCATGTTGAGGTTTCTTCGCGTGCGTTGCTGTCCTTGTTGGACCGTGAGGAAGTCTGGGTGAGACCTAGTGGTGACAGTGGACGTTGTTCCGTGTGTTGCGAATCCTCCGCGAGCATGGTGTTACTATGGTTCTCTCGTCGCTCGCGTGGCATCTCGTTTGGGCAGGTGATCTGTGCTAGCTGCTGCTAGTAGCGTGAGGCCGTTCCCCTGAGACTTGTGGTTGGTTCTCAGGTGTTACTCGTGTGGTTGTCAGCAACTGTGCACTCTGTCAAGTTTTGCTGGCGATAGAGTGAGTTGCTGATCGGCGACTCTCGCGTTTCTGTCGGCAACCGCATCCTCTGTCCGGTTTTACCGGCGATAGAGTGAGTTGCTGATCGGTTTGGCCCAACAACGGGCTCTATTGGTGGATGCAGTCGTGCAGTTTTCGACGGGCGTTTTCTGCTGTTCGGGCCGGATTTGGCGTCGCTCGACACTGGTGGGGTGTCGTTCCGTTGGGCGCCCCACGTGTGCCTGGAGTGAGCTGTTGGTTTTTGGCTTGGTGCTCCACCCATGTTGGAGCCCGTTGTGCGAGCCGTTGTTTTTCGGCTTCGTGTGCCCGCGCACATTTTGCGGTGCGGTTGTTGCCACGAGGAAGTCGTGTTGAGACTTAGTGGCTTATTTGCATTGGTCTTACGTTTACTCCCTGTGTTTCGTTTCGTGCCTCGGGATCTTTTCGGCTTGCCCCAATTTCGAGGACGAAATTGTTTTAAGGTGGGTAGAATTTAACGACCCGGCTTCCCAGCTTTCCGTCCGGTGTCTGGGATGACTGGCCACTAATGCGTTCAGGCTAGGGGAGGCGTTAGTGTCGCGTCGTGGGTGTCCTACGCGTCAGTATCCCTGTTGTGACAGGTCAACGGGTCACGCAGTGTTGTCGTGTTCCGCTGTGCGGTCGTCTGACGCCTGTCAGAGTGGGAGGTGTGTCAGTACGGCTTGTCGCGTTGTCGCGACGCCCGTGGGGGGCGCGTTCTTGTCGCGGTCCTTTGACCCGTCGCGTTAAGGTTCTTAACGCGACGGGGCGGTCCGTCTCGTTCTGGGTGCCAAAGGCTTAAGGCCTTGGCCGGCTACCCCTTTCCCCTATTCTCCTATTCTTCCCTTTCCCCTCTTCTTCGGCGAGGGGAGGTTCCCCTCCGGCGATCGGGCGTGGTGGCACCGGCGAGCACGTGCGGAGCGGCGTCGTGGAGCGAGGAGGAGGTGTCGTGCCGTCGTGAAGGCCCTTCGTGGTTCGGTTCTTCGTAACCGGTAGGGATTTCTTGTGTCCTCACTAATCCGGGTGGATTGGAGCCCCCGTCGTTTGTAGAATAGCTTTCAGCTTTCCCCATGCTCCATCCTATTGAAATCGACTTGGGGCATCACATGCGCAGCGAAGTAAAACAAAAATCGATATCCATCTATGTACTTGATCGGGCTATGATGTACGGTGCATGTAAACATACATACAAATAAGGCATGAGACAATCTCACCAAGGGGAGATCGTATATCCCCTGAAGCGCAGAACTAGTCCTTGTTTGAAGGAGCTCTCGCGAGACTCCCTCTAGCGGTATCCACACAGTGGATGATCGGCGATGACGATGACCCCTCCTACACCGGTGGTGCCACTCCTCCTAGTTGTGCACCGCCACACAGCGGCCAATAGCAGCAAGTAGCAGCAACAACAAGGGCTCGACCCTCCAAGTTCTCCTCTTCCCTAGGGAGAGCACAGGAGGGAGAGACAGGAAGGGGGTGAAGAGGTGGTTTCTCTTCTCAAGCTCTAGCCTATGAACTCCAAAGAGAACCCCTTCTATTTATAGAGAGCCTAAAGGACACCTCATCAGGGACACCTCATCATGTCATGATGACAAGGACACCTCACAGGACACCTCCCATGTCATGATGACAAGAGGGACCCTCGTCATGTAATCATGATAGGGACACCTCGCAGGGACACCTCACCATGTCATGATGACAAGAGGGACACCTTGCAAGGACACCTCGTCATGTATGATGACAAGGGACAGCTCGCAGGGAACCTCACCATGTCATGATGACAAGAGGGACACCTTGTAAGGACACCTCGTCATGTAATCATGACAAGGGACACCTCGCAAGGACACCTCACCATGTCATGATGACAAGAGGGACACCTTGCAAGGACACCTCGTCATGTAATCATGATAGGACACCTCGCAGAGACACCTCACCAGTTCATGATGACAAAAGGACACCTTGCAAGGTCACCTCGTCATGTATCATGATAAGGACACCTCGCAGGTCCTCACCATGTTATGATGATTATGATGATGAGGTTCCTCCTTCCAGAAGGGGTGAGGTGGCAGGATCTTGGTATGCTCCCTTAATGGATCCTTATCAAGGCTTATTGGGTCTTACCTAATAGGTCCATAATGGGTTAAATAAGGCTTATTGGATAACTTTTATCCAATCCTCTATTCATCGCGTTATCCACCTTTTGTGTGTGACCCTCTAGGCCCATATCGAGTTGGCCGTGAGTTGTACTCGTTAGAACTCCTTCTGACTTAGTGAATTATTATCTCCTATAATTCACTCACTCATCGATTATGAACATACTAGGCCACTATGCCATAATCCCCAGACGATACGAGTGATCAAACCATTGGACCTGTCTGCCCACAGTTACCGTGTACCTAGTCCCTCATCTATCTATTATCCCAGAGACCATATATTAGGCATGGTGTTGTCAGTTCTATATGGAATCTGTTTAAAGTCAAACTCTTATCGATTCTCCCGGAGAACTCCTTCACACTAAATCTAATTGACCCTGGCCAGGGATTTTCCTTGAGTAAGACATATGGATATTCCTCTCACGATACTGAGAGTGGATGATCCTTTATTGACACATAATTGCCTTCATAAGTTGGCTACCATTCCCATGACTGGCTATACTAGACCTGAACATCCAGACCTATAATCCAGTATCAAAGAATGGAGTACTCAAACAAGACATCTTTGGTGTCTCAAGTCTAAGGATCAGTTACACAACTGAGATTACAGAATCTCTATCTGACAATCAGGTATCATTAACCATATAGCATCCGAGAACGGATCATTCAATGAACTCATTCTCCAATAAGCCCTGCACCATATCCCTAGTGTCTCCACACAAATAGCTATGAGACCAGCTGCTTCCATCATAGGATAGGTATATGGCCACCCGGTCTTTTCGTCATCTCAATGTTCCTTCTTGAGTAACCTATGACTAGGAATATTTAGGATCTGTGTTTAAAGAGGATCGGCCTGATTATCATGATCTCATATGATCCAATTCCCATTGCACAGACCCATGGACATCACAGTATACATACGCATGGAATATACAGTGAGAAAATACCATTATAATATTACCAAAGATATTGTACTAATTACAAGTGACATCACTCACGTGAATTGGCTTGCAGGGCACCTATAACTAGCAATCTCCCACTTGACCTAAACCAATCACCTACATGTCTGATTCCCATCAGACCTCGGTGTCGCTAAAAAACAATTTGAGTCAGTGGCTTTGTTAGTGGATCCGCAATGTTATCATCGGATGAAATTCTTTTTACTGCCTACATCGCCACGGGCCACAATCTCTCTGATCAAGTGGAACCTCCTTAGAATGTGCTTAGACTTTTGATGAGACCTAGGTTCCTTTGATTGAGCAATCGCCCCGTTGTTGTCGCATAACAGAAATTGGCTCTTCATGGCCAACACCCACTCCTAAATCTGCGATGAACTTCTTCTTCCCAGACAGCTCTTTGCTGCTTCTGAAGCAGCAATATACTCCCGCCTCGGTAGTCGAGTCATAGTAGTCTCTTGCTTGGAACTCTTCCAGCTTACTACTACTCCATTCAGGGTAAAAACATACCCTGAGTTAGACTTACTATCATCGATATCAGACTGGAAACTTGAGTCTGTGTAGCCTTCAACCTTGAGGCTACCTCCTCCATATACTAGTAAAGATCCTTAGTCCTTCTTAAGTACTTAAGGATACACTTTACTGCCTTCCAGTGTTCCAAACCTGGATCTGCCTATACCTGCTCGTAACACTTAGAGCATGCGCTATACAGGTCTAGTACATAACATTGCATACATGATAGATCCTATAGCAGACACATAGGGTATTCTATGCATGTATGCCCTTTCTTCTAGAGTCTTTGGAGACATACTCTTAGAAAGAGAAATTCCATGTCTCAGTGGTATGAGACCTCTTTTGGAATTTTTCCATTCCAAATCTTTTGACTATGGTGTCTATGTACATGGACTGGGACAAGCCAAGCATCCTCTTAGATCTATCTCTATAGATCTGAATCCCAAAATGTAGGATGCTTCCCCTAAGTCCTTTATGGAAAGTTCTTTGATAACCAGTCTTAACTGTGGATAGCATTCCAATATCATTTCCATGATGAGAATGTCATCCACATACAGCACCAAGAAAATGATAACACTCCCACTTACCTTCTATATACACAAGGCTCATCTTCGTTCTTAACGAAGTCATAAGATCTATTACCTCATCAAACCTTATGTTCCAACTTCGAGAAGCTTGCTTTAGTCCATAAATAGACTTAAGCAACCTGCACACCTTATCTGGACTTTTCTCGGAAACGAATCCATCAGGCTGTATCATATACACCTCTTCCTCGAGGTTGCCATTGAGGAATGCGGTTTTTACATCCATCTGCCGATCTCATAATCATGGTATGCTGCAATGGACAATAAATTTCTGATAGATTTTAGCATGGCAACGGGCGAAAGGTTTCGTCATAGTCAATACCTTGCCTTTGACGACATCCTTTTGCACAAGCCTTGCTTTAAAGGTCTCTACCTTTCTATCTACTCCAATCTTCTTCTTGAAGATCCATTTGCCCCAATGGGTACAATACCCTCAGTGCATCAACTAGGTTCCAAACCTGGTTAGAGTACATGGAATCCATCTCAAAATTCATGGCCTCTTGCCATATCCTGGAGTCTATGCTCATAATAGCCTCCTCGTAGGTTTGGAATCAATATCTTCGGAGTCTTGTCCCTTGATATGTCCCACATATCTTTCAGGAGGGATAGGAACTCTACTTGACCTACGAAAATTTGGAATTTGTGTGAAGGTACCTGACAGACTCTTCTTGCATAATGTGCTTGATCTAGGTTCCCCAACCTCACTCAATTCTATCACACTCCCACTGTTTCCACCAAGTGTTCCTTCTCAAGAAACACTGCTCTCTTGGCAACAAAGACCTTTTGGTCCTCGGGGTGAGAGAAATAACCCCACAAGTTTCCTTGGGGTATCCCACGAATATGCACCGTTCTGACCTTGATTCCAATTTATCAGGATTGTGTCACTTAACGTGTAGGGCAGCCCCAAATCTTAATAACTTTAAGATTGGGCTTCTTCCCTTCCATATTTCATATGGAGTGGACACTACCGTCTTAGTTGGAACTCTGTTCAGAGGTAAGCTGCGGTTTGTAGGGCATATCCCCAGAATGACATGGGTAGGTTGGCAAAACTTATCATGGATCCCCATATCCAACAGTGTGATTCCTCCTTTCCGATACACCATTGAGCTGAGGTGTATGAGAGGAGTCCATTGGATAGAATCCCATGGTCCTTTAGAATTGGGTGAACTCTGTACTCAAGTACTCTCCTCCTCGATCTGAACGAAGAATCTTAATACTCTTTTTAGTCTGATTTTCTACTTCATTCTTATATTCTTTGAAATTTTCAAAGGCCTCAGACTTGTACTTCATTAAGTACACATGTCCATACCTTGAGAAGTCATCAGTGAATGTAATGAAGTAAGATATCCTCCTCTGGCTTGTATGGACATAGGTCCACATACATCAGTATGTATGAGTTCTAGTAACTCAGAATTCTCTCTCCAGTTCACTAAATGAAGAGTTGGTCAACTTTCCTTGAAGGCAAGATTCAGGTTGCATATGATTCATAATCAAATGGGTCTAAATCCCTCCTTTAACAACCTTTGAATTCTACCCTCGTGGATATGACCTAGCCTACAATGCCATAGGTAAGCCTCGTTCACACTCATCTCTCTTTCTTTTAGACGTACTAACATTCATGACATGTGAAGCAACATCTAATGTAAACAAACCATTGAACATGTTCCTTTACTAATGATCTCATCATCCAAAATCATGAACAACCATTGTTCTCAAAACAACTTATATCCATTTTTAGTCAACATGAATGGAAATGATGTTTTTGATGATAGAGGGACAAAGTAACATTTATCCAACACAAGTGCGGCTCCACGAGGTAGTAGTAGGTGACTTCGCCGACAGCAACAACAACAACTTTTGCGCCATTCCCCATTCTTAAGTCAACCTCACCCTTTGACAGTCTCCTACACTGTGTCAGAACCTGCAACGAATCGCAACATGAGATGCACATGCGGTATCTAATACCCATGCATTATCATAATTTTCTGACAAATGGAGATCAATCATGAATATACCTGAAGCTTCTCCAAGCTTCTGCTTTGCCTGTTCTCCTAAGATATTCCTTGCAGTTCCTCTTCCAATGCCCATCCTTGCCACAGTTGAAGCACTTTCCTTTATCCTTGCCAGGTCTTTCTTGGCAACCTTTGCCTTGCCCGCTTTATTGCCTTTGCTTTTGCCCTTCTTAAGGCTTCCGTGCCTTCCTCTTCTTGTTGATCTCATCAACATGGAGAACTGCTTCTCCTTCTTAATGGAACCCTCAGCTTCCCTCAACATATTAAAGAGCTCAGGCAGGGTTGCCACTATCTTGTTCATATGAATTCATAATGAACTGTGAAAAGGAATCTAAGGGATTGAAGTATTAGATCCACACACAGGTCATCCTCGAGACAAGTCCTAGACCTGTGAGCTTCTCGATCCACTCAATCATCTTGAGGACATGGTTCTGAACCGATGCCCCTTCTGTCATCCTCATCCTGAACAGACTCTTTGATATCTCGTATCTTTGAGTCCGTCCTTGCTCCTCAAACAAGGTGCGGAGATGCAGCATGATGGATTGAGCATCCATCTTTTCATGCTGTCTTTGCAGCTCGGGAGTCATAGAGGCTAACATATAACATTGAGCAAGAACCGAGTCTTCCTTATACACTTCTTATAGTGGAAAATCTTCCTCACTAGTCCCTTCCACTGGCTCGGCCACGATCTCATCGAGGACATACGCAATTTTCTTTGCCGTAAGAACAATTCTCAGATTCCGAAGCCAATCAGCATAGTTAGGACAAGTGAGACAATTGACATCTAATATGCTACAGAGTGGGTTTGCAAGCGTCATTTTTCTGAAAATAAGGTAGCAGAAATAAACAACATGCAGACTTTAGATTTGTAGAAAATTAAGACATGGATTTTTATCTCATTTTATCCCACTATTTTCTCACAAGACACATGACACCCTCTAGCATGTGAATTGGAAGTTTCCGGCAAACTCCTAGTGGGTCAAGATCCAATTTGGCATCTTAGCATGACCTCGAGGGACTCGACCAATCATACCAAGCCAAATGGTAGGCAACTCTTGTCAATCACAACTCTTGTGATTCCCGTCATAATTTGGCCTCCAAATTACCATGGCCCAGAGGCACTCCGCCAACCATGATGTTTGGTAAGTCAACACCATCATTACTAGATGAGTTTGATTCGGTGATATGTTTCCGAGGGACTCGGCCAAACATACCCTGTCCTCAAGTCACCAGTAACATCTCCATGTCGTAGGCCAGATTCAAATTCCAATATAGGTGAGCCTGGAGTGACTCCGCCAACCCACTCTATATCAAGAAAAGACGTCTGCCTATAATGATGGAAGGCCACGTGAGTCAACGTATTGCTATACGCTTGCCGACTTAATATATTAAAAGCAGAGGGTTTTTTATTTATTTGAGTGGTCTCATAGCTAAATAATACACGTCCCACACATATATTTAGCATATACTTACATCGCATGCAAATATGTACCTAGTAGGTGCGGAAATGAATATAAATCATATATATAAATAACCACACCAGATGATCATGGACCAAATTCTAGCATGATCAAGCCTGAGCCAAAAGACTTGATCACTAAGCCCTATGTGTGTTCCCAACGCATCCCATGCACGATGTTCATCCTCCTCTTCGTCATTAGCTTCGTCGGTGATTCCATGCTTCCGCTGTTGCCTCCGAGAGTGATTTCAAATAATTACATTACAAATGACAAGACACGCAGGCCCATAATGTACATTTAATCATATAAGAAACCTTGATCATATCAAGGGGAATTACACCATTGGGAGAGGTAGATACACAACGATTTTAATGAGAAAGAGAAGGGGGCTCGCAGACCCCAATGAATCACCATCCACACATAGGTCCATAATCATCCGCCCACAATATACACATCACATGCATATATATAAGCTACTAGAAATTAATTAAACACTTTAACTAATAAAACTATTAGATTAACTCTTAATCTAATATATGGATTAACTCTAATCGATCTAAATTGATCAAAATATCAAACCCGAATCATAGCCTAACCTGGCTCTGATACCACTGTTGGAAATCGACTTGGGCATCACATGCGCAGCGGAAGTAAAACAAAAATCGATTTCCATCTATGTACTTGATCGGGTTTTGATGTACGGTTATGTAAACATACATACAAATAAGGCGTGAGACAATCTCACCTAGGGGAGATGTATATCCCCTGAAGCGCAGAACTAGTCCTTGTTTTAAGGAGCTCTCGCGATACTCCCTCTAGCGGTATCCACACAGTGGATGATCGGCGATGACGATGATGACCCCTCCTACACCGGTGGTGCCACTCCTCCTAGTCGTGCAACGCACACAGCGGCCAACAGCAAGTAGCAGCACAACAAGAGGGCTCGGCCCTCCAAGTTCTCCTCTTGCCTAGGGAGAGCACAGGATGGAGAGACGGGAAGGGGGGATGAAGTGGTGGTTTCTCTTCTCAAGATATAGCCTATGAACTCCAAGAGAACCCCTTCTATTTATAGAGAGCCTAAAGGACACGTCATTAGGGACCCTCATCATGTCATGATCCAGGGACACCTCACAGGGACACCTCACCCTGTCATGATGACAATAGGGACACCTTGCAGGGACACCTCGTCATGTAATCATGACAAGGGACACCTCGCAGGGACTCACATTCATGAGACAAGAGGGACACCTTGCAAGACACCTCGTCATGTAATCATGACAAGGACAGCTCGCAGGGACACCTCACCATGTCATGATGACAAGAGGGACACTTGCAAGGACACCTCATCATGTAATCATGACAAGGGACACCTCGCAGGGACACCTCACCATGTCATGATGACAAGAGGACACCTTGCAAGGACACCTCGTCATGTAATCATGACAAGGGACACCTCGTAGGGACACCTCACCATGTCATGATGACAAGAGGACACCTTGCAAGGACACCTTCGTCATGTAATCATGACAAGGGACACATCACAGGGACACCTCACCATGTCATGATGATTAATGATGATGAGGTGTCCTCCTTCCAGAAGGCGTGAGGTGGCATGATCCTGGTATGCTCCCTTAATGGATCCTTATCAAGGCTTATTGGGTCTTACCCAATAGGTCCATAATGGTTCAATAAGGCTTATGGTATAACTTTTATCCAATCCTCTATTCACGCGTTATCCACCTTTTGTATGTGACCCTCTAGGCCCAATATCGAGCTGGCCGTGAGTTGTACTCGTTAGAACTGCTTCTGACTTAGTGAATTATTATCTCCATAATAATTCACTCAACTCATCGATTATGAACATACTAGGCCACTATGCCATAATCCCCAGACGTACGAGTGATCAAATCCATTGGACCTGTCTGCCCACAGTTACCGTGTAACTGTAGTCCCTCATCCATCTATTATCCCAGAGACCATATATTAGGCATGGTGTGTCAGGTCTATATTGAATCTGTTTAAAGTCAAACTCTTATCGGATTCTCCTGAGAACTCCTTCTCACTAAATCCAATTGACCCTGGCCAGGGATTTTCCTGAGTAAGACAATAGGGATATTCCTCTCACGATACCGAGAGGGATACCTTTATTTGACACATAATTGCCTTCATAAGGTTGGCTACCATTCCCAATGACTGGCTATACTAGACCTGGAACATCCAGACCTATAAATCCAGTATCAAGAATAGAGTACTCAAATAAGACATCTTTGGTGTCTCAAGTCTAAGGACCATTTACACAACTGAGACTAAGAATCTCTATCTGACAATCAGGTATCATTAACCATATAGTATTCCGAGAACTGATCATTCAGTGAACTCATTCTTCAATAAGCACCTGCACCATATCCCTAGTGTCTCCACAACAAGTAGCTATGAGACCACTGCTTCCATCATATGGACAGGTATATGGCACACCGGTCTTTCCGGTCATCTCAATGTCCTTCTTGAGTAACCTATGACTAGAATATTTAGGATCTGTGTTTAAAGAGGATCGGCCTCATTATCATGATCTCATCATGATCCAATTCCCATTGCACGACCCATGGACATCACAATATACATACGCATGAATATACAGTGAGAAAAACCATTATAATATTACCAAAAGATATTGTACATAATTACAAGTGCCATCACTTACGTGAATTGCTTGCAGGCACCTATACTTGCACCTCCCCCGTGTGTTTGCATGTTTGTAGCTCATGGGCAGCCCTGGATTGAGGATCCCGTGGTCTGCCTCTCAGCTGATGTCGCGACCGCACGGCGCGTCGCGACATCAGAGGAGGCGTTGGCCGGTCAGGCGTGACCTTATCCGACGCGGTTGGCGGGCGCGATAAGGGTCGCTGTCGCGGCGTGTTTTTGGTCGCGACAGAGTTCGATGTCGCGACGCGTCCCCCCGTCGCGATAAGGTTAGTGTCGCGGTGCCCTTCCCCGTCGCGATGGTATCGCGACGGCCTGTGGGGGCGCGACATTACTTGTGTTGCCTCGGGTGCTTCCGTGGGCCCGGTTTGTGTGTCGGCGTGTGCCCCAGGGAGGCCTTGCCCTTAGGACCTTCTGATAGGGAACGCGGCAGGTTACCTCCCTGCGTTCAGCGACCAAAGGTGACACCTTCGTGGCCGTGTCCTGGCAGTGGTGCCAGGATGTCACGTCCCGAGAATTACGCAGCGGATATTAATAATAATAATTCGAGTCGATATTCCGAGACGTGGACAGTCGGCAAATAAGCCTCTAGCTAGCACGCACTAAATGTGTATCAATACAACATCATAATAGGGCCCAACTGATGAACTCAATAAAAATTGTATTCAATCTCAACTCAACTTATAAAATTGGAAACTAATACAATACTGACTCAATAAAAAGGAAATACATTTACCCCTCACTTCCTACTACATGTTCTAACTCTCAAAATAAACTACTATAACTAGACTCATATTAGGAACGCTCATCACTCGGATGCATCCCATCCTCTGCTTGCTCTTCCTCTTGAACATCATAGTCACCTAGATTGGGAAAAAGGTAGGGGATGAGCAAACTAGCCCAGTAGGATTTATATCTCGATGTGCGGGCAATGATATAAGTGATTAACATTTTAGAACTAGGCAAGTACGATGAATGATATGCAAGTACGAATAAAACTCATTAAAACATGATATATAAAACAAACTGGATAGAGTGAACAAGATAGAATAAGATTTTTGAACAAAATGACAAGAAAGAACTAGCAATAGATCACTTTGCACAAGCACGCAAGATTTTCATTGATGTCAAGAACGCAGGATATCACTAATTGCATCAAATGCAGGATGGCCATATCACGCAAGCAGCAAGCAAGATTGCACAAGCACGTTCAAGTAACACTAATCAGGCACGTAGACACCAATGTACACCAAGAAATATCCATCAAGAATGTACACCAGGACACGTGTATGTGGTTATGTATCTAACATTCAACAAGCAAGAAAGTACTCCCAGCGCAGATGCAACGCCAGTAATCATTATACCCCATGGTTAACAGTAATTTATGACTCTCCGTCATTGGGGCTAGACTGGAGCCCTTGGACACACGCCGTGCCCTGTCAGCCATCTCATGTAAAATTTCAAATGTAGATACCCACAGTCATAAATAATGGCCAATGAGAGTTTCAATAAGTAAGCATGTGTAATGTCATGTTCATGATGATGATGAGAAGAAATAAATAAATTGAACATGATTCCATGAGGACAATGGTCAGAGATAAATTTGACAGCTGAACGGTAGGATTTACAATTTAGTTCAATCTTTACATTAATGGCTTTAGTCTAGATTATAATTCATACTCACGAGAACAAGAAGAGAAAAGAAGTGCACGCCCTTGATGTAAAGTGTGGAGTAATGTACGTGTGTCATTCCCAATCCGTCGGTCTCAAACTCTCGGAAAAACACTTAACATGATGGCATGCAATGACAATGCATTTAACTACATATGGGTTCACAAGATTTTAGATAAAATTTATCATTTAAAGCTAGCTAGAATGGTAACAAGAGTAAATCACAAGTTTCATATATGATCATATCATTAAGAAAGCAATTAGAATAATATTCATGTAATTAAGGATTTTTCAATGGGTTAAACACTTTTAAGTCATTAAATAGACATTATGTAATGAACAAACCCAAGACATGCAATATTTTGCAAAGGTAGTTTCGACACAACCATGCTGGTGTCGACACCATGCTTCAAATATAAAGCAAAAACATGAAAAACTGGTCAAGTAGTGTCGACACTAGTCCAGTTGTGTCGACATAGTGCATCAAAAACAGGCAAAAAGGTCAAGTAGTGTCGACACGAGTCCAGATAGTGTCGACACTAGAGACAGCTTCCAGAAAACCTTCTGGCCAATATGGGACAGTGTGTCGACACTAGGTTAGGTAGTGTCGACACTAGATCAGCTCCCAGAAACTTTCTGGGTCAAACTGGGAGTGTGTTGACACTAGATGGGACTGTGTCGACACTAGATGCCTTCCCAGAACACCATCTGGGCTGTTCTGGGACAGCAGGTCGACACGAGTTCAGGTCAGGTCGACCAGAGTTCAGGTCAGGTCGACACGAGTTCAGGTCAGGTCGACACGAGTGCCCCTTCCAGACAAAACACATGACTGCAGTGCAGTGATCCACTTACACCTCTTATAACTCTCTAAAGAGTGACATTTAGACAAAACGTTAAACATGAAAGATGAAGAGGACACTAGTAGAAGAACTTTGATGTTGAGAGTTTGATCTAATTCGGTCTCTAATCCCAAGAAAACATATGAAGAACAGAAAGTCAAGTGTAGCCCGAAATCGTAGTATCATGCAGACTCTCTTATCATGCTCCTAACTCTCTAACGAAGGATTTTTGGACAAAATGTCCAACATAGAGATGATCATGACTTCAATTGGAAGAACTTTCATGAATAAAGTTTAGTCAAATTTGGTCTTGAATCGTGTGCACAATATGACGAACGAGAAAAGCCCTAACTGTGCAAGACTTCGGGAAAATCATCAATACACGAAGAATACTCCATGAAAATTAGGCAAAACAAGTGCAAATGATCCTAGACTCAAATAACTACATGTTGGCATTGGTTTTATTTATCTTGGCCCGAGAACACCTACCTTATGGGTTGAAGAAGTCTCGTTGTCCAGAAAACCCGAGTTCAGACCAATCGAGAAAACGCTTACTGCTCCGTGTACACTGCATGGAATTTGAGAATTCCACTTGGGTTAGTACGTAGACTGACCCTCTTTCTAGGGGTATAAGCCTTGCAAGGTTTGGTTTAGGTTTGACCTACCTTTGGTCGACTTCAAGATGGTGGTCTGCACAGGTCGCAGCAGACGAAACAGGGAAGGAGAACGACTTGGTGTGGATGATCTCCTGCTCCCCAGCCACCAGGAACTTCTCCACACGATCCCAGCAAGTTCTAAAACTCGTTCCTAGAGTTTGGTGAAGAGTATTTAAGCAACCATGGTGTTTTAGGAGTCCTATTATAACTAGGAAAGCTAAGCTGCGGTTTTGACAGTGCAGTTTCCTATCTTTTGAGGATTCCTTCCTCCCTTAGAGTGTGTGAGGCTTTAGGAAACCTCCCACCATAGATAGGCACGAATTGGGTTGCCAAGAATGCATGATTGCATCCCAATCCAACTCAGATTGCCTCTTCCTAATTTCAGCCGAATTAAAGTTACGAATTTCCCTGCATTTTCTAGCTTTCTTTCATTATTGGGCCAAATGATGTCCATTGACCCAATTATGATATTGGGTCCTTAATATATACTGTTGGAAGTCCCTCCAACACTTTTATTTAAATTTGATTTCTTTATATACTAAAATTTCCGGGGTGCTACACAGGAGGGTCTTGTCTGTCTAATATCGACTGACTGGCGGTGAATCGTTATTAGCAGAGCGATAGGTTTCTGTGCTGGCTAGTAGTGTTCCGAGGTTCCAGCTTGTCCGTGCGTGTTGGTTGGCCGTCGGCCCTCTTGAGGGTCCATGCGTGCCTCTTGCTTGCTGGGCTTGTCGTGGTTACAAGCCAGCGGTTCGGCGTGGTTTTGTTGTGCTGCCCCACCTGTTCGCCCGATGCTAGGCACTTGAGGGCTTGTCTCTGGTCTGAGAGATTGTTACCGTTTCCTGGGACCCCCGTCCTCGGGCGCCTTCGAGGGAGGTATCGGGGCGACGAGCGTACTCGAGTTGGCAGCCGACAGGGCGGACTCTGGAGTTGAGGGGAAAACGGTGGTTTGGACAGAGGCGCTGAGTCGTTTGTAGAGCTCTCTTGGCTAGACCTGGGACACAGAGGACGACCAGAGTTCTACCCGTGCAGGCTAGCCAGTCCTTTGTCTCACTACCTCTCTCTCTGCGTTGGTTTTGGAGCCACGTAGTGGTGCTAGGCGTGAGGCCGCAGCTTGGCCAGGCTGCGGTGTTGCGTGTGTTATGTGTTCTTGGCAGCTCTGTCTCACCCTTCCCCGAGGGCGGAGGCAGGAGCTAGGCTAGCGAGCAGAGTGTGTGTGGACTGCGAGTCCCCCTCTTGGCTGCTAGCGGCAGTGGCTTGGTTGCTGTTGTTGTGACGGCGTTTCCTCACGATGTTTCCAAGTAAGACTCGTTGCCCGAGCTTACACGGCGGTTACAGCCTGGCTGTGTTTAGTCTCTGTGGGTGTCGTTGGTCTTGCCTTCGACAGACCCGTGCTTCTGGTGGTTCCCGCTCGGTGTCCTCTCGGTACCGTAGTCCCGTTCTTGGGTGCCAGTCCGTGGTGGTACCGGCATGTGTGGCTTCCTGACCTGGCGGTGTGTCCGAGGTCCGGGATGGTTCTGCTTGTTGGCCCTCGACTCTGTGGAGTTCTGAGGTGGCCGTGCTTACGGCGAGTCGTCGTTCTCACTTGGTTGTTTCGTGGTCTCGGTAGGTGTGCTGAGGGTTGTTTCGCTCTGTGCCCGACTCCGTTGGTTATATGGGAGCGTGTGTGTGGCCCGACCTCGGTTGGTGGTCGTGGCATTGCGCTGTTCTCTTCCGCTGCTTAGTAGTACCTTGCTGTATGTTCCTCGCTTTACAGCTTTCTAGGGTAGTTTCCTATTTTCGGAGTTCTTGCTGCTCTGGCCGGTGAGGGACTGGTAATCCCTACTGGGCCTTGTTCGCGAGGCTCACCCCCCTACTTCCTTCAGCTAGGGGCTCGTCGTCGCGGGAGCTCGGTGTCGACGGGTTGCAGAGGTGGCTGTAGCGTCGTGTGTTGTCGCAGCAGTGAGAGCGAGGGTTGTGAGCTCTTGTAGCCGAGTGAGCTGAGAGTTGTGCTTTGCAAGTCCTCAGAGTATGCCCCTTAACGACTGCACCTTTCTTCTTGTACTTGTGCTTTTGCTTGGGACACGTTTACAGACCTTTGTATATTGTACAATTGTTATAGTTATTTAAAATCAGTAATATCACTAGACTATTTCTTCTACCCTTCCGGATCTTCGGATCCGTGGGTGGCGGCGCGACCCTCGGACCCTGGCGAGGGTCCGGAGGTCGGGTCGTTGCACTACGTGGAGGAGAATAAGACCTTTCATTATTCTCTAGACAAGTAGGATTCCTTCTTCCCTTCTTTCTTCTCATTCTGTTTTTCTCTTGCTCAAGAGCCTCATGTTTAGGTGTTTACCATATACACACACTTGACTCTAATTCTGAAAACACACATAGAAGTGTTTGTTCTATTCCTTGTAACCATGTTTTAGCTAAAGTTTGTGTTGTGTTCAAGCATATTTGAAACTCATCCTATTAGATACAAGAAAATGTCGATAGGAGGTGTTGCACTTCTAGTTATCATCTTGCCTTAGATTTCCATGACACAAGATACTCCTACTATACTCCTTGTTCCCCTCATGTCAGTAGTGTTTAGAACTGTATACCAGATCCTTTTTTGATGTTGTTCAACATGGTAGGAATCATAGGAATACTTAGTAGAGTATCCTGTGGTAGTTTTGCATGATTTCTGGAAGTTTACACTGCACCTGTCGACAGACATAACTCACCTATCGATAGGAATCATGCTTCCAGAACCCAGATTGTGCAGAACACCAGTAGCTGTCGACAGATAGC
The DNA here is from genome assembly GCA_014218235.1 of Colocasia esculenta. Classification (NCBI taxonomy): domain Eukaryota; kingdom Viridiplantae; phylum Streptophyta; class Magnoliopsida; order Alismatales; family Araceae; genus Colocasia; species Colocasia esculenta. Next base: position 19,367 of record JACBKR010004965.1, read on the forward strand.
CCTCATCTGTCGACAGATGTTCTTCACCTGCCGACAGACGACCTTGGCCTGTCGATAGGCAGTGGCCAGACTCCAGAAATCTGGTTCTGGAAGGTAGTAGCTGTCGACAACCAACCTCTGGCTGTCGGCCTACACTATCCAGTCTTGCTTTCCAACACCTTGTCTTGCTCAATCTCTTGCTGATTCATCATGCTAATAGCCTAGCAAGTTGTTCCCCTCATTCTCTTGGGTTTCTACATGCTATCACTAAGAGAGATCATCTAATTACTTTTCATAGCCTACTTTGGATTATCCTTGAAACCTCCCTAGTACAATTAATTCCTATTTGGTTACAACTTTCCGTATTCATTGACCTTAATTCTAAACTTTGGTTATATAAGAGCTTTGAGTACTTGTGTACCATATTTGCTTATGAATGACTGTGTGATGACATTATTGGGTCCCTGGACTCAAATGAGATATATGCCTGTGCAAATGGGGCTGGTCCAGTCCCGGGAGGAGCACCCGAATTTGTTTAGTGGCCGTACAGAACGATAAAAGATCTGTGGATGCTTGGCATTTCATCAAATACTAGCTTGATTAGTCATCATGTTATCCTATCATGAGTTGGATATACATTTGAACCAGAATGTAATTGTTATTTTAAATTCTTGGCTATGTGCTCTTAATTCAGTAATCCTATCTCATAACTGATATCTGTTGACATGGTCATCCAGTCATCTCTGTTATCCCGCATTACTATCAGTTGAATTTCTTATCTTGTTCTTGATTATCTTAATCCTTTTAACTAGAAGATTGAATCCTACTGGGCTAGTTAGCTCATCAAATCCTACTTTTTAGGTGAGCAAGATGAGCACAATGCTTAAGGGGTGTTGCTGTGCGGTCGATCAGTTCTCCAAAGTTCTTTTTCTTTAGTGATGTAGAAATGGAATGTAATAAAATCTTCCCTTTTACTCCTCTTATGGATGCTAGAGATGAATATTATGTACATTAAGCTTCCGCAATGCTAGTACAGACGTGTAATAACATCACTCTGCTTATTAAGGTTTTTTTCTATCATTTCCAATAATAGACGTTATTATGACGTGACATGCCCCCTCCGTCCTCGCTGGAGCTGGTCACGGCCTCCCTTCTTCCTCCTCACCTTCCTCCATGGCCGCCGGTGCCGCCTCTTCTGCGCCGCCGCCCCCTCTTCTCTTCATCACCACTGTCAACTCGCCGCCGAGGGATAGCAGCTCGTCCACCATTGCCTTGGAGGCAGTCCTCGATGTCTCCACCACCTCATCTTCCATCGTTCCCACCATCGCCGGCGACGATGATCCTCCCTCCGCTGACTGTCTTCGGAGCCGTTTCCTCGCCGGCGCTTGGACGTCGTTTCCTTCTTCATTGCGACTAGAGAGAGATTTGAGAGAAGGGCTAGAGAAGAGAAAGGAGTTGTGAGAAGAAGGAGATCGGAGATGGGAGAGGGCTC
>JACBKR010004966.1:0-20956 GCA_014218235.1 Colocasia esculenta
AAGAACTCCTTCTTGGTCAGCAAACCTTCCAGGTCGACCAAGTCAAAACCCCTAGCCAATAAACCCCCAGAAGGTCGGCTAAAAAACTCTTCTTGGTCAGCAAACCGTCCAGGTCGGCCAAGTCAAACCCTTGCCAATAAACCCCCAGAAGTCGGCTAAAACTCCTCCTTGGTCAGCAAACCTTCCAGGTCGACCAAGTCAAACCCCTAGCCAACAAACCCCCAGAAGGTCGGCTAAAACTCCTCCTTGGTCAGCAAACCACCCTGGTCGACCAAGTCAAACTCCTTAGCCAATAAACCCCCAGAAGGTCGGCTAAAGCTCCTCCTTGGTCAGCAAACCATCCTGGTTGACCAAGTCAAACTCCTTAGCCAATAAAAACCCCAGAAGGTCGGCTAAAACTCCTCCTTGGTCAGCAAACCACCCTGGTCGACCAAGTCAAACTCCTTAGCCAACAAACCCCAGAGGTCGGCTAAAAAAAAACTCCTCCTTGGTCAACAAACCGTCCAGGTCGACCAAGTAAAACCCTTTAGCCAACAAACCCCCAGAAGGTCGGCTAAAACTCCTTCTTGGTCAGCAAACCGTCCAGGTCGGCCAAGTCAAACCCTTTAGCCAATAAACCCCCAGAAGGTCGGCTAAAACTCCTCCTTGGTCAGCAAACCTTCCAGGTCGACCAAGTCAAAACCCCTTAGCCAACAAACCCCCAGAAGGTCGGCTAAAACTCCTCCTTGGTCAGCAAACCTTCCAGGTCGACCAAGTCAAAACCCCTTAGCCAACAAACCCCCAGAAGGTCGGCTAAAACTCCTCCTTGGTTAGCGGACCGTCCAGGTCAACCAAGTCAACCCTTTAGCCAGCAAACCCCCAAAAGGTCGGCTAAGCAATGCCCCTTCAGCCAGTAAACCTCCCTGGTAGGCTGCGCCGTCTTAGGCCCACTAATCATAATGGTGGGCTAAAGCCAAACGGTGAATCCCCTAGTCGAGGTTCCGCAACCTTGTTTTGGACACCAACTTCAAAAAAAAAAAAGGGGAAAAAAAAAAGAAGAAAAGAAAAAGGGACTAAAAATAGAGATGTCCCGGCAGACTCGGCCGCTCCCCAAAAGGGGTGTCCGAGGGTAAAAATGCCTAAAATCCAGCTGAGGTGAAAACCCGAGAGGGCGCCTCAGGCAAAAATGGATAACCCCTCAACGTGAAAACCCGAAAGGGCGCGTTGGAAAAAGCTAGAGGGGGCTGGCTTCTGTGAAAACCCGAAAGGGCGCAGGAGTCAGTAATGTGAAAAAAAAAAATACATCAAAAATCATCATCATCGAAATCAAATCATTACTCATCAAGGCATATTCGTGCGGCCAGTAAACAAAAGCTAGGCCGGGCCCCTATTCTCCTTGGTAGGTAACCGAAATGGTAGATCAAGCCGTTTCCCCTTAGTCAACAAACCCCAAGAAGGTAGGCTATTCCTTTTTTGACCAATAAACCTCCGTGGTCGGTCAAACCCTAAACCTTAGCCAGCAAACCCGAAGAAGGTAGGCTAACCCTAAACCTTAGTCAGAAACCCCCGAGAAGGTAGGCTATCCCCTTGACCAACACCTCCGTGGTCGGTCAAACCCAAACCCTTAGCCAAAAAAACCCAAAGAGGTAGGCTATCCCTCCTTGACCAGCAAACCTCCATGGTCGGTCAAACCCTAAACCTTAGCCAGCCAACCCCGAGAAGGTAGGCTATCCTTTGACCAGCAAACCTTGCGGTCGGTCGAACCAAAAAAATTCTTAGCCAGCAAACCCAAGAAGGTAGGCTATCCTTTGACCAGCAAACCCTTGCGGTCGGTCGAACCAAAAAAATTCTTAGCCAGCAAACCCAAGAAGGTAGGCTAAATCCAGAAGGCGGGTCCTGCGATCAATCCCCCCGGGGTCGGCCTTGGACCATCAAAAAAAAGAGAGAAAGAGAAAGGGACTAAAAATAGAGATGTCCCGGCAGACTTGATCGTCCTCCAAAAAGGGATGTTCAAGGGCAAAAAGGCCTCAAACCCAGCTGAGGTGAAAACCCGAAAGGGCGCCTCAGGCAAAAATGGGTAACCCCTCGGTGTGAAAACCCGAAAGGGCGCGCCGGAAAAAGCTAGAGGGGGCCATCCCCGGTGAAAACCTGAAAGGGCGCTTGGGATGGTAATATGAAAAAAAAAGGAGATGAAAAAAAATCATCATCATCATCATATCGAAGTTGGGTCGCTAGACAAAGCCCCGAGAAGGCCAGCCCCAGCACCTAAAATGTTGCATCAGATCTGGAGGAATGCCAGAAATGCAACGTCCAAAAGACATCGCTCGAACTTACCGGTCCGAGAAACCGAGTAGAGCGCGGACAAGTCGAGCCAAGAAATACGACGCCCAAAGGAAGAAGTCGCTGGACAAAGCCCCGAGAAGGCCAGCCCCGCACCCGAAATGTTGCATCAGATCTGGAGGAATGCCAGAAATGCAAAGTCCAAAGAAAGACATCGCTCGAATTTACCGGTCCAAGAAACCGAGTAGAGAGCGGGAAAAGGCAAGCCTCGGAAGAAGGATGCTGAAATCAGATTCTGAGCCAAGTCAAAAAAGGGCAAGACTCGGATGAGACAGCCAAGGTCAGCTCCAAGTAAAGTCAAGGAGCAGCTCTTCGATGAAACTCACCCTAGAGTTGACCTGGTGGAGCGGGTCCATGTTACTTCCCTGAAGTGATGTGCGCTCTCCTGGGTCCTCTCGTGGGAACTCTTGAGTTGAAAACAAATCTGAAAAATATGCGAGCGAGGAGTGCCGATGGCTCAGCGCGAGAAGCTAGCAAGTTTGATCGCCAGCTCAAACGGCAACAACAAATTGTTGTCCTAGTTATTGGCGACGTTGTGCGGGTGCCAAAGTGCATCGCTGTGGTTTTCAACCCAAATCCCCGCCAAGTCATTAAGACCAGGGGTAGAGTTGATAATCGCCACGGGATACCCGCCTTCGTCTTCGCCTCTGACGGATATCCCGTGGGGGGCATTTGTTGAACCCGAAAAATATCGGGATTTAAACAGGTCCCGGGTGGCAAACTCGTCCGGAAATCCACGAAGGCTGGGAAGAAACCCCGGCCTCCCTCACTCGAACACCTGAGATAAATGGTTTGAGTTCGGATGTCCACCCAAAACGAGCCGGAGGACGACGCTTAAAAAGGCCGTCAATAGCGGAAATACGCACCCCGGATAGCCGAAAATTGATGTCCGGACTCACGCTAAAGGTCGCGTACGACTCGGATGGGTCCGAAAAGGTTAAATGCACGTGCCCTCCGAAAATGAGGTCAAACGCACGGCAAAAACGCACGACGAAAGCGCGTCAAATACACACGGGCATGTGTGTGCACGTGCCATGGCACATTGCCCCCCCGCCAGGCAGAGAGGGGCGCCAGTCAGGCCCTGACTGGCGGCCCCCTCAGCCAGCCAAGAGGGGCGCCAGTCAGGCCCTGACTGGCGGCCCCCTCAGCCAGCAGGAGGGCCGCCAGTCAGCCCCCTGACTGGCGGCCCCCTCAGCCAGCAGGAGGGCCGCCAGTCAGCCCCCTGACTGGCGGCCCCCTCAGCCAGCCAGGAGGGCCGCCGGTCAGCCCCCCCTGACCGGCGGACCCCCCTCAGCCAGCAGGAGGGCCGCCAGTCAGCCCTGACTGGCGGCCCCCTCAGCCAGCAGAGAGGGCCGCCGGTTAGGCCCCTAACCGGCGCCCCCCTCCGCCAGTCAGGCCCCTCGCGGGCACCCCGCCGGTTAGCCCCCCTCAAAATCTATAAATGGGGGCACTACCCCCATTCAAACACATGCCATTCGGCCCCAAAAAAAGGCGGATTCTGCCCAAAAACCAGGCCAGCCAAGAAAGAGGCCGAGCACCGCAGCGAGCGTCTCGCAGAGAGTCGCCGCGGAGCCCTATACGTGCGCGAGCTTATATAGGCCGCACGTACGGGGGAGAAAGTCTTTGGCGTCTGTCGGTGTTCTATCCTCCACGATCGGGCTCTCCTGCGCTCGTCCGTGAGAAGACACCACAGGTTGTCATACGACCCCGGCGTTTTCATTTAAGTCCTCCGGTGTCATAAAACGACGCACGTCGAGGCCCATGTTTAAAGTCCTCCGTCGTCATCAAACGACGCACGTCGAGGCCCATATTTAAGTCCTCCGTGTCATAAAACGACGCACGTCGAGGCATGTACTTAAGTCCTCCGTCGTCATCAAACGACGCACGTCGAGGCCATGTTTAAAGTCCTCCGTCGTCATCAAACGACGCACGTCGAGGCCCATATTTAAGTCCTCCGTTGTCATAAAACGACGCACGTCGAGGCATGTACTTAAGTCCTCCGTCGTCATCAAACGACGCACGTCGAGGCCATGTTTAAGTCCTCCGGTGTCATAAAACGACACTCGTTGAGGCACATATTTAAGTCCTCCGTTGTCATAAAACGACGCACGTCGAGGCATGTACTTAAGTCCTCCGTCGTCATCAAACGACGCACGTCGAGGCCATGTTTAAGTCCTCCGGTGTCATAAAACGACACTCGTTGAGGCACATGTTTAAAGTCCTCCGTCGTCATCAAACGACGCACGTCGAGGCCCATGTTTAAAGTCCTCCGTCGTCATCAAACGACGTACGTAGAGGCAACGTTGCTCAGGCGGAGGCACAAACACCCCGCCAGGGGCATACCCCCATTTGAAGGACACGCCGAATCGGCCTAAACGCACCATCTCCGGCCCAAGCTCCCGAGTCTGTCCGAGCGTGATCCGTGCGTGAGCTTAAATAGGCCGCACGTGCCGACACCCGTTGGTTGTCCGTCCTCGGCGTTCGGGCTGCATTGCGCCACGTCCATAGGGACACGCCACAGGTTGTCACATGACTCTCAGCACATGTACTTAAGTCCTCCGGCGTCATAAAACGACGTACGTCGAGGCATGTACTTAAGTCCTCCGGCGTCATAAAACGACGTACGTCGAGGCATGTACTTAAATCCTCCGACGTCATAAAACGACGCACGTCGAGGCATGTACTTAAGCCCTCCGGTGTCGTTAAAACGACGCACGTCGAGGCACATATGTTTAAGTCCTCGGTGTCGTAAAAAGACCACGTTGAGGCATGTTAATCTGTGGAGGCAAAACACCCCACTGGTAACACACATGTACCCACTATCGTGTAAACGTCCGACGGAGGCACATACACCCTGCCGTCGACGTCCATGTACTTGGCTTGTTACATACACGCCCAGTGGAGGTACAAAACCCCACTAAAGGCGTACATGTAAATGTAAACGTCATGTCATAAATATAAATGACATGAGCATGCTCGAATAAAATGTGGAAATTCATTTGCCATCTGCCTTTTCTTCTTTAAATTTCGGCATACGGTCTTTTAACAAACATTACGCATCCGAAGGTATTCGTGTTTACTCGATGTAAATGAAACATCGACTTCGGTCGGTGGGGAACGGTCCAGTACACGACCACTCCAATCGCCCTGAACGCGAGCGCACGCGGAAAAATAAATCCGAGGGTATCAGGGTTCGCACCAATACTCCTCATAAAATAATCTTTGTCTTTTCTCGCAAACAGTCTGGCACGCCCACGCAAAAGATCCATCTCGAAGACGAGAGGGATGGATCGAAAGAAAAAAAAATGAGAAAGAAAAATTCCGCGTTCCAACAGCAACCTAAACACATCAATACACTATGACCAAACTAGCTGGAAACACATCTGTGCCGGCTAACACATTCAGAATGCGTCAGTTTGCATTGCCTTCACCTGTCAGACCTGTCTGGCACTTGGCGCTCATGACTAATACCCGCCAGGCTTGACCAGATGTCTGTCTGACTAAACACAACACATCATGCCACCCAGATGCGATACCCAAGAGGTCTGACAACTAGGTCAGAACCACTAGCTCCACTACTGGACAACTACCTAAACGTGTCATCCTATGCTACTCGACGGACTCAAGATGCGTCATATGACTCATATCGGGCAGATGTGTTTAGGCAATCTCTGGCCACACCTAAAATACAACCACTCCCGTTTACAAAAACAGTTCCGAACTAAAATGCTAACCTGATAATCAGGATCCGGAAATCCGAGACGTCAAAGAAAACCTTACTTTTAGCGTTAGGATTGCATGAATTTCTTTCCTGGAGCTTAAACATGTAAATTTTTAGACACAGAAACTGTGTTCACCTTTGGATCATGTTGGTTAGAATTGTTAGCTAACATAAAATATGCGGGAAGTGTGTTGGAGATAGATCACCACTAGTGTTGATTCTTTCTTTATGTTTGTTTCTTATTGGTGTCTACATTTGGATCTTTATTTGACCTGATTTGGACATTATTGAAAGTATTGCAACTTGCTGGGCTTTTTGTTTGGAAAAGTGAAGTTACATAATCAATCTTTTTTTTCTATACTTTGTTTCACCGAAATGAGCAAGAATGTTGAATACAAACCAATTGATTATTTGACTGTTCTCTTAGTGATTAATGTGAAAGTATTGAACATATTACTGGTTAATCTGTGCTTCTCTTTCATTGCATTATTGCTGTAGCTTCTACTTGGGAGATTAGAAGGCTAAGCACATCACACTTGGGTACTTCAAGATGCTTGGTGACACAAATGCTGGAGATACAGTGTAGCTCTGGGATAGGTGGAAGAGAGCCCATTGCTTAGAGTTCGAAAGGACAATCCCTTATGCTTTGCTATGCCAAGTAGCAGGTTGATGTATTATTTGTGTTCTTCCATTGTACTGTAGGTTCCACTTTAAATTAATCTTTATATGGTTTGCACGGCCTCTTTTTTATGCCATCATTAATCTCTCAATTGCATAAAAAAGGCAGAACATCTGACTGACTGACCTTTGCATATCTCTTTTATAGAGTTTCTAAAGTGCTTTCTGTTTTACTTTGTGCTTCTGGGTATCTACAGCACCTTAACAACTTGATTTGCCTTAGTGCACCTTCACCAACCCTAAATCTGATGCTGAACCATATCTGGACCTTGATTAAAGAAATTGATTTCTTGACGGATGAAATAATGTGGACGAAGCGGTGATTAAAGTCATGATTTCTCCATGAACTGGGGTCATCATTGTCTAGTTCTTTTATACTCCTGCTCTGCTTGTGAACTACTAGATTCTAGAAACAAATAAATGTTTCATGTTACTGAACTGAACTGCCTATTAAAACTCAGGTTGGTAGCCAGAGAAGCCAGAATGATATATGCATGTACTGACTCTTGAATACCTGGACTAAATGTCTTTCGTCAACATCCCCATGATGAACAGGGTGAAGTCAAGGACAATGGCAGTATTCTCTGAAAAGTGTAAAGCGCAATGGCCAAACAGAAGGGGGGAACCCAAGTAGCAAACCTGCCTTAATACCATGTTACTGAACTGACACCAACCTGAAACTCAGTTTGCTAGGTGGAGAGCCCAGAATTGACCTCAGCACAAAATGGCACATGAATATCTAGGTGGGACTAAATGGCTTTGGCCAACATCTTCCCATATGATGAACCTGGGTGATGTTATCTGACAAATGGTGACTGCACTATCAGAAACCGCAATGGACAAACAGAAAGGGTGGAGGTGGGATCCAGAGAGTGAACCCAGCTTCCATACCATGTTACTGAACCAAACTGCCAACATAAAGCTCAAGTTGCTAGGTAACGGAATTGATATAGGTATGAAATGGCTTATGGGACTAACAAGCTTTAGCCAACACTCCATGTTGTTGATTATCAAAATGCTTGATGTATGAGGTACTAAACTGAAACATTTTTAATAGGATGAGATAATGAGTGTTATAAAGAAAAAACAAAGGGATGTGGATGAATGGAAAAAGAAAGTAATTATATAATGTCAATATATAATTATGTATTACATATGTTTTATTAGCCATCTTGGCTGGTCTTGTAAAGCATCAATATCCTGAACTAGAAAAACTGATTAAGGTGAAGAGCCTTAAGAGTTAAGACAAGAAAAACGAGGAGACCTTGCAGAAAATTCTACTGAATCAGGAGTCTTGTTTGTGGTTGACAGAAGCAATAAGTGCATGAAGATTTACTGAAAAGTAATCTGAACGGTTCGGTTGCTACAGTACTACGGTTCAATTCGGTTTGTAAAAAATAAGGGGTGAACCGGACCAAACGGACCTGTGTTCACCCTACTCCCCGGTGCACAGCAACCGGTGCCGGTGGGACTCCGGTTTGCACAACCAAGAGGCCTCCCAGTCGCGCGCGACCGGTAGGGTGTGCCATCGGTTGGCGCAGCCGGGAGACCCACATGAAAATGAGAATTTGGGGTTTTAGGATTTCAGAATCCTTTATATTTTTGGATTTATGGTGATTGAAATCCTTGGGATTTTTGGATGTTTTGAGTTTTTGGTATTTTTGGATTTTGGGTTTATGGCAACTGGGAATTTCTGGACTTTCTGGGAAATTTCTGGAAATTGAAAATTTCAGAACTTTCGGATTTTGGGAATTTGGTATTTTTCGGTCTGATAATTCCCGAAAATTGTATATTTCAGGAATTTCTGGATTTTCTGGTAATTCCTGGAAATTTGATATTTCAGAAATTTCAGGAATTTTGGGGATTTGATATTTATGGGTGTATGGTAATTTGTGGAAATTGGATATTTCAGGAATTTTGGGGTTTTCTGGGAATTTTCTGGATTTTCTGGGTTTTGGTAATTTCCGAAATTTCTAAATTTTCAGATATTTCTGGTGATACTGCAAATTTGATATTTCAGGAATTTTGGGATTTTCTGAGAATTTAATATTTCTGAATTTTCTGGGTTTTGGGTAATTTGGTATTTCTGGATTTTCTGGGAATATTTGGAGTTTGGCATTTCTGAGAATTTGGGAATTTCTGGAAATTCCGGAAATGGCATGTTTTGAGGATTTTCTAGGTTTTGAACATTTCTGAATTTAGAAAATTAAGTTTTGAGTTCTACAAATTCTTGAAAATTCAAGAAATTGGTTTTGGGTGTTTATTTATTCTAAAAAAATCAGAATAAGTGATTTGAGGGATTTTGAGTGTGTAATGGCTCCCCGGAACAAGATTTAATACCTTTCATGCCCTCCGCCCATGGTTTAATCAATCTGAAAATAATTCAGATTACGTCAAATAGTTGACGTAAATTTTTGGGTTCAACAAACATCTCCAGGAAATGCTGAGTCCTCTCCAGATTAAAGAATGCCCCCCTAGCCTCAAGCCTGGTTAGGGAGAATATGATGGGCTTTCTCCTGACCTCTATTGAAACATCATGGATATGTGAGTCGCCTAGTAGAACCCCCAGTTGCCTCTTCCCAAGTGAAGCTCCAACATGATTGTACCTAGAGTAAAGAGAGTGGAAAGCCCCCAAGGGCATAAATTCCCCACCATATGTCCTCGTGGATGGCTTTGATAACTCCAAGAACTTTAGAAGTGTCTGAGGTCTTGTGGGTTTCCATGTTCAGCCACAGCAAGCAGTGGCAACAGTAGAATCCCCATGAGTAGGAGTTCTAACTGTATCTGTGTTCTGCATTAGACCATCTGTGGTGAGAGAGAACCGAAAAGCAGGCTGGCCATTCATTAGCAATCCCAAGGACATCCAAGAACTAGGCTACTGTGGACACGAGAAATTTTCTCTTCCCTTTCTTCTTCGTTCCCCCCATTATGTATGTGGGGGTTCGTTTCATTTATCATGTTTTTTGACTTTGTGTTGCGGGGCGTGCCAGCCTGCCTGCCAGGCAGAAGTAAGGGTCTGCGCAATGCAGAGAAAGAATTTTTATATATCCGTAAAACGGATGGGTGCGCCGTGCTTGGTCTGAACTTCTTTGATTCCGTGCCTTTTAATCATCAGGCGATTGGGGTGGCGTGTGCTGGACCCCTGTCTCCATCGATCGGAATCGATGTTACATTTACATCGAGTTAAAAGCCTTACGTGTCGTATTAACACCTATTTCAACCCGAATACCATTTCATAGCGTGGGCGAGAATATATGCATCTGTAAGAAATTTCAAGACAACATTTTTTGCTTTGTTTATTTTGAACAGAATGAGTCCAAGTTTGGAAAATAGGGTTGTCTTTCGAAAAGAGTATGTAGCTCGTCCTGGGCAGGAACAGGCCCGTGTTAGCGAAATTATCTTCTGAGTATATACTCATTTCCAGAGACAAAATTTTAGTTGAAATGTATGCATATAAACACATAGTTATGAACATACGAGTAAATTTTAGGACGGAATTTCCGTTTTGACGGAGTGTTCTTGAGGAAATATATACATATGATTGTACTTATATGGATATGTTCTCGGGTAGAACCCCTGCATAGGCAGAGTTCAACTCAGGATTCATATTCGTATGAACATAGACTCACAATTATATGAGTATGTATTTGAGGAGAATTTCTGTTTGGACAGAGTTTCCTCAAGAAAACATATGCATATAAGCATGAGATTATGATTATACAGATATGCTCTTGAGCAGAATCCCTGCTTGAGCAGAGTCTCCTCGAAGGAACATATACATGTGAGTACAAGGCACCTAAATGTCCGTACCCATAGAGTCTTGCTCGATATGGAGGCATTTAGAGCGCAAACATACAAGGGTATTTAAATACCATATGTTCATAGAGACTTGCTCAGTATTTAAATCCCGAAATCCCCACGGAGACTTGCTCGATGTGGGGTATAAATATACCAAGAGAGAGAGAACAAAGGGTGTTTAAATACCATATGTCCATAGAGACTTGCTCGATATGGACGGTATTTAAACCCCTGGATCCCCCACAGAGACTTGCTCGATGTGGGGTATAAATATACCAAGAGAGAGAGAACAAAGGGTGTTTAAATACCATGTGTCCATAGAGACTTGCTCGATATGGACAGTATTTAAACCCCTGAATCCCCCACAGAGACTTGCTCGATGTGGGGTATAAATATACAAGAGAGAGAGAACAAAGGGTGTTTAAATACCATATGTCCATAGAGACTTGCTCGATATGGACAGTATTTAAACCCCTGAATCCCCCACAGAGACTTGCTCGATGTGGGGTATAAATATACCAAGAGAGAGAGAACAAAGGGTGTTTAAATACCATATGTCCATAGAGACTTGCTCGATATAGACAGTATTTAAACCCCTGAATCCCCCACAGAGACTTGCTCGATGTGGGGTATAAATATACCAGAGAGAGAGAGAACAAAGGGTGTTTAAATACCATATGTCCATAGAGACTTGCTCGATAGGACAGTATTTAAACCCCTGAATCCCCCACAGAGACTTACTCGATGTGGGGTATAAATATACCAAGAGAGAGAGAACAAAGGGTGTTTAAATACCATATGTCCATAGAGACTTGCTCGATATGAACAGTATTTAACCCCTGAATCCCCCACAGAGACTTGCTCGATGTGGGGTATAAATATACCAAGAGAGAGAGAACAAAGGGTGTTTAAATACCATATGTCCATAGAGACTTGCTCGATATGGACGATATTTAAACCCCTGGATCCCCACAGAGACTTGCTCGATGTGGGGATGTGGCGCGAGAGAGATGCCGGAGCCGTATATGATGGCGATCTCCCGCTCTTTTTCACGTTATCGGGCACTCCTCACTCCATATTGAACAAGGAACAAACCAATACCTTCACTCCTAACCAAGAACTTGGAAGAACAAGTTGAAGGGGATTGGAAGAAGGAAGCTTTTGTATTTCTGAAAATTTCAGAACCAGGACCTTATAAGGCTTTGAGGGACTGGTTTACAAGGCTTGGGGGATTGCCAACCAGCAGGGATTTTTTTTGGGGGGCTTTGCACCTTTGGGGACTGATTTTTTTCAGCATAGAGGGGGATTTCTGGGATTTTTCCTCTATTTCAGAAGAAGGGGGTGCCTCCCCTTTTATAGGGGTTGGCTTCTCCTCCCCTCCCTGCATAAACAGGAGAAGGAGGGGGGAGAACCCCCATTTCGGTTGGGGGTGTGAACACCCCCACCCCCCCAACCTGTTTAACATTAAACAGGTTGGGGGGAGGTTCCCCTCCAACTGTTTTATATAAAACAAGTTGGGGGTGTGGGCACCCCCCCAACCTGTTTTATATAAAAACGGTTGGAGGGGGTCCCCTCCAACCTGTTTTTATAAAACTGGTTGGAGGGGGAGCACCCCCCCAACCGGTTTTACCTTAAGCAGGTTGGAGGGGGTCCCCTCCAACCTGTTTTATATAAAACCGGTTGGAGGGGGAGCCCCCCCAACTGGTTTTACATTAAAAGGTTGGAGGGGGCCTCCCCTCCAACCTGATTTACATAAAACCGGTTGGGGGGAGCACCCCCCCAACCGGTTTCATGTTTCAGAAGTTGGAGGGGGCCTCCCCTCCAACCGCCCTCTCTTCCCCCCATTCCCCTTAGACCTAAGGGTTGTTTTGAAATGGGGGGAGGATGGCCTATAAATAGGCTATAAGGGGCTCATTTTTGGGGGGGACTGGTTTGCTGAAATCCGGAGTTTTGCCCGGTGAAGAGTTGCATTTGCATCCTTGGAGCTTCTGTCGCCGACTTGTTCTTGTGCTTGTACTTGTACTTGTACTTCATGTTTGGTCTTTATGGACCTCGTCCGTGTATTTGTATCTCACAGTGGTCTTCATGGACCTTGTGCTGCCGGATTTGTTCCGTGCTGTATTTGTATTTGTATTTGTCACTTGGTCTTTATAGACTCATGTTACTGGATTTTTCTTCCATGCCATGTTTGTACTTCAATGTTTAGTACAAGGCGTTAATCTCTTCCGATTTGTTCGGAGACTTAACGCGGCCTGAAGAGTTGTTGGTTTATCCTTGAAGGGAAGTACCCAGGATGTTGTCTGTAACTTTTTGGGGTTCAACAAATGCCCCCCACGGGAAGTGCACCGAAGCCGAAGGCGCAGGAGACGTCCCGTGCGTTCTTTGAGTTTTACTTTGATCTTCCTGACTTGCCGTGGAATTTGAACTGAAAAATCGTAGCCGTAGTTGACGCGCTTCAGTACTTCACTGTGACGTCAGCAATCTTGGGCCACGATCAGTTTCGCCATGCCTCTTTATCAGCTCCGCTCCTTAGATTTATTCAGAACTGACTTTGATTTCCTTTGCCTGGGTCTTTGTCTTTTCGACTTTACCCCAGGAAAAATTTCTTGAGACCTGTCTTTATGGCTTTGTGGAGGACTTGATTGGGATTCTCTTTCCGAAGCTTGTCTTTTTGACTTTGCTCAGAGTTGGGTGAAAAATTTGATCACTAGAACTTATCCTCTAGGTTCTATTCAATGGCTTGATGCGAAATCCTTCTTGAGCCTTGAGATTCTGACCTGATTTATGGTTGAATCTGATATTTCCTTTCTGGGTTCTGCCTTCTTGACATATGCTTGTATTGGATCTGACATTTGTGCCCTGAGTCTTGTCTTCTGAACTTTATCCAGGATTTGACGCAGAGTTATACTTGAGGCTGACCGTCTTGGCTTCGCTCAACGCCTACGACTCCTTTTTCCTTCGAGGAGATATGCGGAGTCACCATCTTTCTTCTTCTGTTTCATTTCTGCTTCATTTTTTTTTACATATCTGTTATCGATTTCCGACCATCTCTGCTCCGGAAGTTGTTAGAGATAGGATGGTGGAGCTTATTTAAACATTCCCTTTTCTTCCAGATTCAAGAGAATTGGAAAAGGGAGAGTGGCGGATTCCACCTCATCTAGTGGTGTTTTCTTCTCTTCTTTTCTTTTCTCATCATTTTGTTCAGAATTTTACTCATCATTTATTTTTTTTCTCCTCTTCCTCTGACTCATTTGCTTCAGATGACGAGGCGAATGATGGAAATGCTGACCTGATTGCTCCAGATGAGTATACTCCCCTGCTCGGGGATTCTCTTCCTCCTCATGGAGTGGAGTGTGGGAGTACTTCCCGAGCAGGTGGTAATTGATATCAGAGGTTGACTTTATTGAGCCATCATCCCACTGTCCACTTCCTGAAGCAGTAGTAACGGGATGTGTCGATAGTACCTCTGCATATGCTGAATATAAAGCTTTTGCAGAACAATATCCTTTTACACCTATCGATGCTTATATCCCGGACCTGCCGAGGAATGTCCGGTCGCGGAAGCAGCTTCTTCAGGTAACTTCCTTTACTGAGCTCATATACAATCTTTATCAGGTATATTTTCTTTCATGCTTGACCGCCCTCCCTTCCTTTTGTTCAGGTGGTCAATCTTTTTGTGATCAGCTCCTTCTTGGGGAGTGATGGATTTGAATTTCATTGTTGCAACCAGTTCACCTTTCTTTCTTGGGATGGCCTGGGGAGCCCGTTCTCTCATCACAGGCATATTCAGCATTTCAAGTTGGGGACACTGTTGACGGTGATGGACTTTTGGGACAAACGAGCTATAACCTCGAACCATCTATACCATTGATAGACGGAGGAGGCCTAGATCTGTCTGCAATTGATTATCCTCCTGCTTTTTAGGAATTTTATGCCGAAGAATCGAGTTCTGTTCAACCTCCAGCTCCTGAAGCGGAAACAGAAGTGGGAAATCTCCCATATAGTGAGTTGTAGCAGCTTTCACTCTTTTCATTTTCTTTCAGACTTTGTAAACTTCATTGTCACTCATTGGCGCATGTACTTTTATTTCTCAGGCAACCCGCCACCTTTAGATTTTGACGACGGTGGATCTCCGCTATTAGGACTTGAGGTCCTATCTGAGCATGGAGTGGATTGGCCCACTAGAGCTCGGCCAAGCCCAGGCCCTGAGGATGAAGATCTTTGGAATTTTCTTGTCGACCGCGTCGGAGCAGTAGTGGATTCAGAAGATCCTCCACCCATTGATGCTGTCAAGCGAGTGTTGAAAGAAAAGACCACGCTAGCCTTCAACTCAGGCATTTCTCAGAAGAGATGGATGGCATTTGTTGGAGATATCTGGGGCGAAGTATGTCGCCGCCACGGTAATGCAGTCTGGGTCCCTTATGTCCAGCGGATCCAGACTTTAGAAGACGATCTTTGTTCATCGGCCAGTGATGCCGATAGACGCGGCTCCCGGATTACTGAAGTGCGTAAAGGCCGGAAGGCGCGGAAGCTGAAGATCACCGCAGAGATGGAAAATGTTATCCGTCTGCAGCGCGAGCTTGAGGAGGCACGCTCCTCACTAGAACAGGAAGTCAAGGGCGACGCCAAAGATTCGAGGAGGAGGCCGCCTCATTAAGGATGATGAAGAACATCGTCGCTCCACTTCTTTCAAGACCAAAGAGGTCGAACGACTGAAAAGGAAGAAGCCCTCTGGCTTCGTTTTGGATCGAAGTAGTTATGTATAGGCCTTTCTATTCTGGCCCTATTTTCTCTTGTATTCAGTAACTATTATGCTCTGCTTGTTTGTTACAGAGCGACTTGTGATTCTGTAAATATTTGAATGAAGGACAGTGAAGTCCCCCTTCATGCTTTCTCTCTTTATTTTTTTTTCACATTACCAATCTTAGCGCCCTTTCGGGTTTTCACTAAGACCGCCCCCCTTTAGCTTTTTCCAACGTGCCCTTTTGCGGGTTTCACGCTGAGGGGTTATCCATTTTTGCCTGAAGTGCCCATTGGGTTTTCACCTCAGCCGGATTTTTGATCTTTTTACCCTTAAGAGCACGATGTGGTTGCGTTCTTAAGTCCATCGGGGTATCTCTGTTTTTAACCCCTTTTTCTTTTCTTCTCTTTTTTTTTCACATTACCAGTTTCAGCGCCCTTTCGGGTTTTCACTAAGACTGGCCCCCTTTAGCTTTTTCCAACGCGCCCTTTGCGGGTTTTCACGTTGAGGGGTTATCCATTTTTGCTGAAGCGCCCTTCGGGTTTTCACCTCAGCTGGATTTTTTTTTTGATCTTTTTACCCTTAAGAGCACAATGTGGTTGTGTCCTTAAGTCCATCGGGGTATCTCTATTTTTAACCCTTTCTTCTTTTTTTTTTTGAACTCTGTACTTGAGACATTTAGTTGGTCCCAAGTGGGTTTGCTGGAATCTGTGTTTTGATGGTATTGGAATATGGGATTTTGGGTTTGAGTTGGTCCTAGACTTGGTTTGATTTTGATTTGGTTTAGGTTTTAGTTTTGGTTTTGGTTCCGGTTTGATTTTGGTTTAGCTACCTGGTGGTTTGTGGCTATAGATTTGAGTTTTGGATTTGATAGGGCCCGCTTGATGGCTACTGACCATGACTAAAGTTTGGGTTTGACATAGCCTACCTCGTGGTTTTCGGGCTATGGGTTTGGAATTATATTCGGGGTATAACCTGCTTGATGGCTTATGGGGGTAATTGGGATTGAATTTGAGTTGACTGGCTTTTATGGCTCGTGGTTGGGACTTTGAGCTTGTGGATGACTCAGCCTTCTCAATGGCTTTTATGCCGACATTTGGTATTGGAATTTAGAATTTGGTATAGCTCATTATGGTTTGATGGCCATGATTTTGAAGTCTGAGTTGGATTTTGGTTTCAGGCTTAGATTTGTATCTGGTTCAGTCTACCTTGATGGTTTATGGCTGCATCTGGCATTTGGGTTATGGCATATTTGGGATGTAGTATGTGGATGGGATTTTTTTTTTATTATTATTTTTTATTTTTTATTATTTTTTTTTTTATGGATTTGGATTTGAAATAGCCTACCTTGGGGCTTGCCTGCTATGGTTTGGATTCGACTTGAATTTGCATATGGGTATGATTTTGAATATGGGTTTGATATAGCCTACCTTTGTGGTTTGCTTATAGTTTTTTTTTTATTTGATATAGTCTACCTTCGTGGTTTATGGCCTTGCATGCATAGCCTGCCTTGATGGCTTATTGGCTATGGTTGGGATTTGGATTTGATATAGCCTACCTTTATGGTTTGCTGGCCATAGTTGGATATGGATTTGATATAGCCTACCTTTGTGGTTTGCTGGCTATGTGTTTGGATTTTGATTTGGTGTAGCATACCTTTGTGGTTTACTGGCTATGATTTGTGATTTAGGTTTGAATATAGCCTGCCTTGCTGGCTTATTGGGTATGGTCTTTGAATATGGATTTGATATAGCCTACCTTGGTGGTTTGCTGGCCATAGTTTTGGATATGGATTTGATATAGCCTACCTTTGTGGTTTGCTGGCTATAGATTATATTTGGGTTTGAGTATGGCCTGCTTGGTGGCTTGCTGGCTATGGTCTTGAATATGGATTTGATATAGCCTACCTTTGTGGTTTGCTGGCTACGGATTGGGATTTGATTTTGGCATAGCCTACCTTGTGGTTGTTGCTATGGTTTTGTGATTTGGGTTTGAATATGGCCTACCTTAATGGCTTTTGGCTTATGGATTTATATTTGGGTGAGTATGGCATGCCTTGGTGGCTTGCTGGCTATGGTCTTGAATATGGATTTGATATAGCCTACCTTTGTGGTTTGCTGGCTACGGATTGGGATTGATTTTGCATAGCCTACGTTTGTGGTTTTTGGCTATGGGTTGTGTTTGGGTTTGATATGGCCTACCTTGATGGCTTTTTGGCTTTGGATTATATTTGGGTTTGAGATAGCCTACCTTTATGGTCATTGGCTATGGTTTCGGGACTTGGGATTTGAAATAGCCTACCATTGTGGTTTGTGGCTGAGTTTGAGTATGGATTTGATGTGGCCTACCTTGTGGTTTGCGGCTATGGTTCGGGATTGGGATTGAAATAGCCTACCATTGTGGCTTGTGGCTATGAATTTGAGTATGGATTTGATGTAGCTACCTTTGTGGTTTGCTGGCTATGGATTTGAAATTTGATTTTGGCATAGCCTACCTTTGTGGCTTGCTGGCTATGAATTTGGATTGGATTTGGTATGACCTGCCTTGATGGCTTGTGGGCTATGGATTTGATATAGCCTACCTTTGTGGTGGTTTGTTGGCTATGGTTTTTTTTTGAATATAGCCTACCTTTGTGGTTTACTGGCTATGGTTTTAAATTAGAATTTGATGGCTCACCATCGTAGCTTGGAACCTCATTTGGCGGGATATACAACATAACCCTCCGACTTTCATTTGCTCTTGGGTTTGTACATAGAGTGCCTTTGGCTTCATGCTTTGGCAGGAATGGAGGGATTTATGGATTGGATTGTGTAATGGATAGGTGGAGATTTGATTCCTTTGCCCCGTCTATGACAATTTTTATTTCAACATCAATATTTTTTTTTTGAAAAGGATACCTTTCATTTTTCTTCGGCTTCGTGCCTATCTGAGGTTGGGCTTTTGTCTTGATGACTAGCCAGGGAATTCATGTTCTGGCGCATGATATAGTTTCAGGTGCTTTCCGTTGAGAGGAGGAAAGGGTACAGTACCTTTGTGGTCGACCAGTCGATATGCTCCTCCTTCATATGCCAAGGTGACTATGTATGGGCCAAGCCAAGTGGGCTGCAATTTGCCACATGACTTTTCTGCCATTGCTTCTCTGCATTTGACCATGACGAGGTCTCCTTGCTTGAATGCTCTTGGTCTTGCCATTTTGTCAAAGGCGCGAGCCATTCTAGCTTGGTATACTTGGAGAGATTATATGCTTCGAGTCGCCTCCCTTCTAGGTTGGCGAGCTCTTCAAGTCTTCTTTCTATCTGACTTTGATCTTGACTTTGAAATTCATTTTGAATTGCCACCGATAGGATGCCATTTCAATTTCGATGGGTATCATTGCCTCAGCTCCATATAAGGAGGAAAGGCGAGCATCCGGTAGGAGTTTTGTACACTGTTCGATAAGCCCATAGAGCTTCATGAACTTTTTCTCCCCATTCCCGTTTTTATTGCCGATTATTTTGGCGAGCAACTTGCAGAGAGTTTTGTTGAAGGCTTCGGCCAACCCATTTGCTTGTGGATTGTATACTGAAGAAGTTCTCCAATCAATATGAAATTTGGCTGCCAAGGCATATTGTTCTGTTCTGAATTGTGACCCATTATCGGATATGATCCTGTAAGGGGTACCAAATCTGTATATTATGTTTTGCTTGACAAATTTGGCGACGGCTTCTCCCGTTACCCCTTAATGGGATAGCTTCAGCCCATCGAGAGAAATAATCAGTGGCAGCAATATAAATTTGTGACCTTGAGATGAGGGTGGGAATGGTCCCACAATATCCATTCCCCATTCTGCGAAGGGCACATGTCGGCGCCGTAGGATGTAGCATATTTGGGGATTTCTCGGCACGGGGCCGAAGGCTTGGCATTGATGACATGTACGGGCATATGGATGCAATCCGTATACATGGTAGGCCAGTAGAAACCTTTTAACTTGATATTGATTTTCATTTTGTCTCCTGCTTGGTGTGCACCACACAGTCCCGAGTGAACTTCTTTCATCATGATTTTGGCTTCTTTGAGAGATAACATCGGAGGAGGACTGGTCTTTTCTTTCATGGATCAATCTATATAGTTGTTCTCCTATCAATTGATATGATGCAGCTCTTCGTAAAAGCTGAACTTTCTGAGCTCGATTAGGAGGTAGCCAACCTTTCTTGATTTTGATAATTGGCTCACGCCAATCTTCAAATCCATTGCTGTCTCTACTTCTGCAGTATATACTTCTTCAATGCAATATTAGACTCGTCGTCGAGGACACTCGGCATGAGTCTTCTATGACGGACGATTATGTCCAACTCTCCTTCGGGAGGCAATTTTATGGTAGAGGCCAATTTAGCAAGGGCATCTGCTGAGAATTTTCGCTTCTTGGCACATGAGATATGTCGAAGAAGCTGAATTGTTCTTTGAGCTTCATGACCGTGATATAGTATGGAAGTAGTTGTTCCTTTCGGACTTCATACTGGCCCAACACTTGTCGGATGACCAGCTGTGAGTCACCATAAACTTGTATACTTTTGACCCCCATCTCGAGAGCCAGCCGGAGCCCGATAATTAGAGCTTCATATTCAGCTTCATTATTGATAGCGGCTTCATGAGAGCACAAGAATTATATAATATTCCTCCTTGGGGAGTGACCAAGACAATACCGCCCCAGTAGAGAGGTTGGCAGAACCATCTGTATAGTGGAGAGTCCGAGAGCTCCATCGAAATATAATTCCCAAGAGGGTAATTCAATTGTGATGACTTCTTGGAAGTTTGGATTTTCTTGGACTTGATTATCTTTCATTTGAAGGGGAAAGAGTTTCTTCTTCTGGAAGGTCTATAGATAGGGAGAATTTTCCGGTACTGGGTGTGCAGCCAAGAATTCAGCCAAACCTGCCCTTTGATTGCCCTTTGTGGGACGTATGTGATATCAAACTCCATGAGGAGCAAAGCCCATTTTGCGAGCCTTCCTGACAATATGGGTTGCCTCAGCAGATATTTGAGTGGATCATACTTGAGATGAGTTTGACTTCATGAGCCAGCAGATAATGCCTCAATTTCTTGGCGGCGAACACCAGTGCTAGGCAAACTTTTTCCATTGGAGCATATCGAAGTCCGGACCAATTAGATTTCTGCTGAGATAATATAGAGGTGCTCCTCGCCTTCTTCATTTATGTGTGCTAATAGAGCTCCCAATGAAGTATCCATAGCCGCCAATATAAAGTATAAGAGGCTTACCAGCGATTAGGGCTCCCAATACGGTGGAGTGAGAAGATATTCTTTATTTGCTCGAAAGCTGCTTGGCATTCTTGATCCTATATGAAGGGGCATCTTTCTTCATGAGCTTGCCGAAGGGCATGGACCTTCCTGAGAGATTAGAGATAAATCGCCTGATACAGGCTAATTTTCCTTGAAACGACCTTAGCTCGGTCAGATTTTGAGGAGATGGCAGTTGCTGTATTGCCTTGATCTTGTCGGGGTCTATTTCTATTCCCCGATATTTGACGACGAAGCCCAGGAACTTGCCGCTTGAAACCCCAAAAGCACATTTCATGGGGTTATTTTCAATTTAAATGACGAAGTCTTCAAAAATACGGCGAGAGATCAGATAAATGGTCTTCCCGTTTTTGGTTTTGACGACTAAGTCATTGTTGAACGGCAAAAAGTGTGACACGTTTATT
>JACBKR010004967.1:0-21084 GCA_014218235.1 Colocasia esculenta
CCGTCCACTAGCAGCCGTCCGTGAGGGAGCGAAACGGGAGGGTGCAGCCTGCAAGGATAGCTCGCAGCCCTGCCGGGGGGGGAGGGGGAGCATGAGGACCGCAATGCATGCGCGCCTCCCGCTGCTCCCCTTCCACTACACAAACAGCGCCCTCCGTCACTGCTCCACCAGTACCGTGTCCGTCCTCGGAGGAGCACCCTGTTCTCGGCGCAGGTCTCTCTGCGCTTGCTCTTCCTCGGAGTATTCCGGGCACGGGGAGAGCGGGTCTACTGTTGGACGACGGCCGCAGTATCCTCCCCCATGGTTCAGGTGAGTTCGCTTGCTATGTGCTTCTCGGTGCGAGCAGGCCCCGAACAAGTGTTCGGTGGTGGGTGGTTTCGGTCGCCTATCTGATTTGTGCGGTGCCATATCTCCTTTGGTTTGGATTGTTGGACAGTGTGGCGCCGATGATGGACTGGACGGACAACCACTTCAGGACGCTGGCCAGGCTCATATCTAAGCACGCGTGGCTGTACACGGAGATGGTCGTCGCGGAGACCATAGTCCATCAGAAGGATAACCTGGTTAGAACATTCTTTTCGTCCACCTTGTCTTGTTCTCCTGTGTGTGTGCGTGGTGGTAAGGCGCTATTCCAATCTTTGGTTGCTGTCTTGCTTCGGGTTATACGTCACTTCTGCCGGGAACGACATTTCACGTGTCATTGATGCGTTCGAAGGATTTTAGAGACCTTTTCTTCTTCTCTATTATTATTATTTGTTTGCTTTGCCGGGGGGATGGGTTTTTTGATGGTTGAGCTTCATTTGACGACTGATGAACGACTGGAACTACTGCCAGCTATAATTTTGATTTGAAGGTGCTTGGGCGTAATTAGTTTGCAATTGAATAACCTGCGACATATTGTATCATGCTAAGTCGAAATTTGATGGTTCCCGTAATGCTTCACAGATCAGTGCAGACTGCAGACTATTAAACAAGGCAAAAACCTATTTCTAAATGGGTGATTAAAGAAATATAGGAGAACTCCCTTTTCCTTTGGGTTTGTTTTCTCCCGATAAGCTGATATTCTTTATAAACTTTGTGATAGCATGAGTAATGACAGTGGTGAAACTTCGTAAATATTCTTGGTTCTGAATGATACCCACACATCTCTGCACCGCTGACACTTTGCCCATATCCCTCCTTTCAAGTCTTCTATGTCAATCTAGATCAGTTGGTCAGAAATAAAAAGTGAGAGGAAGAGCTTTTATTATATTTTTGCTTGGGTAAGTTGAGAGGATTTGATCATTGTAGTATCATATGCTGTCGCAACCTTATGATTATACTAGGTTCCAGGTTTCCTTTCCTCCAATCCTCCTTGTTCTCCTTCCAAAATATCGGAGTAATAAAAGTTTTAAGTGCCAATTCCCATTTATCTACTACTTATCCACAATTTTTTCATTCAATGCAAGCATAAAAGAAACTAACTTGAACCATCCATTTTCATTTTTCACAAGAATTGAACCAACTTTGATAATGGCATGGGGATGCCAAATCTTGTTAAAAAAACCAGCTTAGATGGCATTGCGACCATTTCTGTTGTGCGTCATGGTTTGCTCATGGACAATGGGATGTATATGAGTCACCCTTTCAGGCTAGTCTATGGAGAACCATGACATTCCTATAAAGGAGGGCAGAATTTCTTCCTGACTTTAAAATAAGATTAAATAAATGTTGCTTGATCCTTTTACTTCTTCATACTCTTTTCTGGATTTTATGGAAAGTGGACAATGTTGTCATCTCTTTGGCCGGGGGGGGGGGGTAACCTTATGTGGATAATGCCTCATTTCAAGCTTTAGGTCTCCCATAATCTTGAATTAGGGATGTATTATAGTTCTTTGCAAATATGAAAATTACATTCCCCACTTCAGTTTTCTGTATTATTGAGTCTTTGGAATAGGCATATTTACCATAGTTCCTCTTGAGTTTCCTGTATTCTGCCATTGTCATTAATGCATCAAGGACCTATTGACAATCTGGTTGCCCCACTGTCACAATGCCAATGATGCACTTCTCTAGGGACTCATTTCTGGTTAAAGCATTGAAACCACAGTGGATATGCAGATATCAAACTCGTGGTGGTTGTTTCCCTGCACTATAGTGAGAACCCTGATGCATTGTACATTTCGTCTCCAACAAACCAGAGCATTCTGCAATGTAGCTGTGGGATGCCCCTTCTCCAAACAATGAAAACATACATGTGTAATAGGTAAAAGCTCCCTGTGGTAAGAAACATATTTATCCGTTACCTCCTGATTACCCCTTGTGGACCCTTTACGTTGCCAAATAATTGAGATGCGCGCCTCATCGTCTGCCGCTGGCCACATGGTCTGTTGCCTTCCTTGACTTGCCTCTCTTGCCTCGTGATGACATTCTTCACCTGTGCTCTTGGGAAGTAGAAATGTGGAGCCCTTTGGCTGCCTGTTGCTGTCTGCATTGCCCACACTCCGACTCTCGCTTTAGCCTATGCTTCATGGGATTCTAACAGTCTAGGTGTTACATGTTGATTCGTGACAATGTAGAAAAGGGATTATAGGACAGCTGATGGCGAAGAAACTGAATTATATTGGACTCAAGCCACTGACAAAATGCCAGAGATCTCAGAACATGAAGCCAGCGCAATATGTCTCCCATGGATGTGAAACATCTACACGAACAGATGTGTCAGAATACTCAATAGAATAGCAACACCGCAGTTCCCACTGGCAGAATCCAAAGTGTTACATGGCCCCACCCCAACTCCCCACACAATCCATCCCCTTGAGGAAGATAAGGGTCCTGTGCAAAAGAAACCATCAAGAATCATGTTCATCAAGGTGTGTGGCTTTTACTATTTTTCAACCAAGACATTTATATCCAACATGGACCTTGATGTGTTTTATGACTATATCATGTTTCCGAAGTCACGATTAGTTTTCTAAATAGACATTCCTATGTTACTTGTATAAGCTGTATATATGGTTGATCAGGTTCAGATTGTTGACATTGAACAGCTTATGATAACAAAAATAATGTCTGATGACTTATATATATATATATATATTTGTGGTGGATCCACTGTCAAAAAGATACATTTATGTAGAACTCTGTCACGCTTTGGGATTAACATGCTGATATTGATGTTTAGCGTGTCAGACTCCCTAATGTTGCAGACTACTTTGGTGTAAACCTGATTCATTTCTCAGAGAAATGGCCCCATTATGCAAATGATCAAGGTCATGAATTCACTGTAGAACTGATCTTAGCAGGTGCCTTTTTCAGTTTGTGCAGAGCAGATTTCACTCTTTTATTAGTGTCCACAAGCTACTTTCTGGTGCTAACAAAATTAATGCAGTTACATTTTCCCTATGGGATCGCAAATGTCCATCTTGTTGATTTTCCTACACTTCATTAGTTGTAATGTATACAAATACTCAATCATGTCCCTCGAATATATGATCCATTTAAAGTGGGTTTTGTCACCTTGGTTCATTGAGACTGATAAACTTAGGGGTCAGCCTCTGACCTTTCTTGTAATAAAATGGGGGTGAATCGTCATCAATTCACTTTGTTGCCCATTGGCTTCAAGATAATGCTGAGTACCTGATATCTCCTGTTTCAATGGGCTAAGAGACCCAAAAATTTAATGGTTGAGTAAGGCTGGGTCTTGATATGTGAGGATGCAAAAGGGAATAGACATTTGCGTAGGATCGAAGTATTTGAGCAAGTAGAGATCTAGAAGTGGGGTGTGAATAGATCTCTTCGGAACTCTAGTTAAGATTAACATATTTTAAGCTTGCGGAAGCTAATTTGAAAAGAATAACACAATGATAGTGAGGAATCGATGTGTGAGAGATCTTAAAAGGTGATGTAGAAATGTGTGTGCTATCGATGACAACGTAGTGTGCGTGTTTAGATGTGAGAAATCATTCAACCACAAGGACACAAAATTTTTAAGGTGGTTTGGATCCCCAAAATAGAGATCCTACTCCACCTCTCCCTTTCGAGAGAACACATACACTAAATCACCGATCCACACACTGTTCTAGATCTAGATAAAATTGATCTGATCCGATGTACACACACACACAATTCCCCCCCCCCCCCCCCCCCCACAGCATAGTTGTCAAGACGGACGCCTAGGCGCCGCTTAAGCGCTAAGGCGCTTCCTTAGCCGCTTAAAAACACCCCGCCTTTTTAAGAGCGAAAAAGGCGCCCCAAGGCTCCGCTAAAGCGGCCAAGGCGTACGCCAGGCGCGCCCAGGAGCGCCTAAACCTGTTAGGGGTCGGTTTTCAGGTATCTGATCCGGCCCGTGGTAACCTTGCCGGGGGCTGAGTCCAACCTGATTTCAGGAAACATCTTATTTACCTGAATATCATTTAAGTAAATGTTAGTATTGTAGTTTCATTTACTTAAGATATTATATGTAAATAAAAAAGTACTCCCTATTTGAATCCAATAAAAATATCAAAAAAATCATATCTCTTATCAATAAAAAGTCAACTCTCTCATCCAAGAAGAAAATCACGATTTTGGTGATTTCATCAAAATAGCGTCTTTCTAATCCTTCATAATTTGGTTTAACTAAAAATTTTATAATTCAAATAAACCACATGGAATATTAAAAATTTAAAGTCCGGTGAAAATAGTCAAACGTACATGTGACTTCTCCAAAGGATCCACTCTCCTACTAACAACACAGTCTATTTGAGACCTCTTAGGATTTGGTCAAACTTAAACTATCATCACCCAAACTCATGAGAATTGTCATTTTCTAGTTTCTTTTCAATTTTTAGACATATTGTGGGATTATGTAATGAACTCATTTAATTTTTACTTGTTTTAAGTGTGTTAAGATATTGCACTTTTTATTTTTATTTAACATATTTACATGTATGTGTATTTACTGGTTTGTTTTAAAAATTGAAAATTAGTTTTATGATGATAGGATGATATTTGCACTTCTTGTTCTTTATTTAGTGTGCTTATTTATTTGAAGATGTCAATTAAGAGTTTTTATGACTTTATGATATATAATGAGAGTTTGTTTACTTGTAATTAAATTTTGTTGCTTTCATATAATTTTGACTTTTTTGTTGTGACATTTTATTTTTTTGCAAGTTTTGTTGTTGTGATACATAGCTATTATCTATATTTCTGAAATTTATGTATTATTTTAATAATATATCTGTCATATTACGATATGTCATTGTCTTTATGTCTATCATATTATGATATTTTTATTGAATTTTCATCATCATATATATTTTTAGAGACATAAATATCATATAAGAGGGACACTTAAAAACAACTCATACTTGGTTCCGTCCTAAACGTCTAGGCACCGCTTAGGCGGGCGCCTAAGTACTTAGGCGATCTGAGACCCTGACTACGCCTTGGTCGCCTTGACAACTATGCACTCCCCCCCCCACCACACACACACACACTCTCTCTCTCTCTCTCTGAAGATTAGAGATACCAAATGTGTCCTCGGACTGAGAGGACAACACAACGTGTACAAAGATGAACACAAAGTTTCAATCTCTACGTCAATTGCTTTTGATCTTCTTTAGTGGATCACGATCACTGCAATCTATATCTTCTTGATGATGGAGCTTGGACGATCTAATCACAATCCAAAGAGGTACCTTTGACTGGATCTTTTGGTCTTTTGATCGTTTTGACTGGACGCACTGGGAGAATGGTCTTCAGCTCTAGGAAGAAGTCCTTGCTTCAGATGATCGCCTCCCCTCTTTCTCCGTTTCTGCAATCTTCAGATCCAGAAAGCTTCGCTCTATATCTTTTGGCAACAATGGCCTTTTTCGTGCTTAGCATCTCACTTCATTTCTGACGAGATGAGCTATTTAAAGAGTCCGATGAAGCTTCTAGGTTTCCGTGCACATATAGGGTTCCCGCCCCTTAATTCGCATGTGTGCACGACTGTCCGTACACTTGCCACGTCACCATGCGTGTGTGAACCACATGCTCCATATAGCAATCGGTTGACACCTGGTTTGACTCAGTCAAACCGGGTTGAATCGGTGGACTTCCCTGCAACAAAACATATAGCCCATCGATTATAGTGACAATAGCCAATCGATTAGAGTAAGAATACCTAATCAATTGTAGTGAAAGTAACCAATCGATTGAAGTGAAAACAACCAATCGATTATAGATTAAATTACATCAAGGCAACGATTGGTGAACACGTATAAGCAAACAACGCAAGTCGACATACATTCTTTAGAAGTCGACATCTAGCAAAGCATTAAAGCAGTCAAAGCATAGCAGGTCAACATCTGTAGCTTATGAGTTGACACATACAAGCAAGAATTTGACTTCTGATATACACAGGTCGATGTCGACCGCAGAAAATTTTCGGTTTGGTTGATTTCATTGGGGTTTGAGTTTGATTTGATTTTTATTTATTTTTTTGCCTTGCGGGGCGTGCCAGCCTATCTAACAGACAGAGTTTGCGTGGAGAGAAAATTCTATGTCTAAGGGATGGACAAGTGCGCCAGTTTTAATTTGAACTTGTTTGTTTCGTGATTTTATTTCATCAAGCGATTAGGGTAGCGTGTGCTGGACCCCTATCTCCATTGATCGGAATTGATATTTTGTTTTCATCGGATAAAAGCCTTTGATGTCATTTTTACATCAGTTTTAACCCGAACACCATTGATAGCAAAGTCGAGAGGTTTTGCATTTTTCTAGAAAATGGTAACACATTGTTTTATTTTTTATCGGACGAAATATATTTGCTTTGAAAAGGGATTTTATTTTGAAAAGAGTATGAACTCCATTTGAGGGTTTAGCATATAATTTGAGAAATGAGGAGGCGTATACCTGTGAATTTATTTGGTGTTTGGATATATTGTGAATTTAAGCAGGGTTTCCGCATAGGCAGAATTGCCGTGTAAATACACAAACATTCATTTGATGGATATATGGCCGTATTATTTTAGGGCAGAGTCTCTGTACGGATAGAGTCTCCCCTTAGAATACGCACATATGAACATATATATTTGTGAACATATGGGCATGTTTTCGGGCAGAACCTCCACTTGGACAACGTTCCCTTAGAAAACATATACATATGAACATATATTTGTGAACATATGAGTATGTTTTTGGGCAGAACCTCCACTTGGGCAGAGTTTCCTTAGAAAATATATACATATGAGCACAAAAACGTACCCTCTCGGAGACTAGCTCAACGAGTGGGAAGAACATATGTGTCTAAATGCTTATATCCATGGAGACTAACTCGACATGGAAACATTTAGAACACAAGAACATAAAGATGTTAAATACCTTATGCCCATGGAGACTAACTCAACATGGAAGGTATTAAAACATCAAAGCACATGAGCGTGATTTAATTTTATCTCCACAGAGACTAACTCGATGTGGAGGTATGGATTACATTTGGATTTTAGAATCCCCCCATGAAGACTAACTCGACATGAAGGGAGATTAAGGAGATTTCGTAGCCGGAGGGAGACGACCTCTCTTTTTTTTGCGCTTGCCGAGGGCGAATACCTTCACACCGAGCGGAGGAACCTTCACGAGCAAGCTAGAGTTTTCTTTCAAATAATCGGGGACCAACTGTACCGACTTGTCCATGAAAAAAACAAGTATGTCCTCCTAAGATGTCTTTCCCCCAAGGAAGTCAAAGCCATCATGCACGAAGTCCATTCTGGACTGTGCGGGGCGCATCAAGCGGGAGATAAAATGAAAATCAACATCAAGCTAAAAGGCATCTTCTGGCCAACCATGTACACGGATTGCATCCAGTACGCCTGCGTGTGTCATCAATGCCAGGTCTTCAGTTCGGTGCTAAGAAAACCGCCGAACGAATTGCATCCAACTACCCCCACATGGCCCTTTGCGGAGTGGGGAATGGATGTCGTGGGACCTTTCCCACCATCTTCCGGCGGCCACAAGTTCATCCTGGCAGCCACTGATTACTTCTCCCGATGGGCAGAAGCAATCCCCCTCCGGGAGGTGACTGGGGTAGTTGTTGCCAAATTCGTCAAGCAACACCTGATCTATAGGTTTGGCGCCCCTCACCGGATCGTATCAGATAACAGTTCGCCATTCAAAAACAAGATAATATATGCGCTGGCAGCCAAGTTTCACATAGACTGGAGGACGTCAACGGTCTACAACCCTCAAGCCAACGGTCTCGCGGAAGCCTTCAACAAGACCCTTTGCAAGTTGCTTGCCAAGATAGTCGGCAACCGCAAACGAGATTTGGGGGAGAAAATACATGAAGCACTTTGGGCGTACCGAACGGTCTACCGAACCCCCACTGGCTGCTCTCCCTTCTCCTTGGTGTACGGAGCTGAAGCCATGCTCCCCATTGAAGTCGAAATGTCCTCCTACAGGGTAGCCGTCCATACTGGCCTCCAGCCCGAGGAGCGACAAGAAATAGAAAGAAGGTTGGAGGAGTTGGCCGACCTAGAAGGCAAAAGGTTGGAAGTGTACAAACACCTCCAATCCTACCAAGCCCGCATGACCCGAGCCTATGACAAGCTAGTCAGACCTCGTGCCTTCAAAGAAGGCGACCTCGTCATGGTGAAGCAAAGAGAAATCATGGCAGGCAAATCAAGCGGCAAACTCCAGCCAAACTGGCGCAGACCATATGTGGTCACCGGAGTCTATGAAGGCGGGGGGATACATGCTGGCGACACATACTGGTGATCACCCTTTCCCGCCTCTAAATGGCAAGCATTTGAAAATGTATTTTGCCCCTGAACATGAGTTCCCGGGACAACTGCCCCCTGATTCCGCTGTGTTCGAATCAGGCTAAAATTGGGCACATGTGCCCATGTCAAAAAAAAGAGAGAAAAGAAAAAAAAAGAGGGACTAAAAATAGAGATGTCTCGGCAGACTTGGCCACTCTTTAAAAAGGAGTGTCCAAGGGCAAAAAAAAAAAGTCTAAAAAAAAAATCCAGTTGGGGTGAAAACCCGAGAGGGCATCCCGAGCAAAAATGGATAACCCCTCAACGTGAAAACCCGAAAGGGCGCGTTGGAAAAAGTCAGAGGGGGCCAACTTTGGTGAAAACCCGAAAGGGCGCCAGGGTTGGTAAAAAAAAAAGAAGAGGGAAGAAAAAGAAAGAAGAATTCTCTCCTTTATGAATTATGTTATCCTTGGCCAGCAAACCATCACGGTCGGTCAAGTCAAACCCTTAGCCAGCAAACCAAAATAGTAGGCTAAAACTCCTTGGTCAACAAACCATGGTGGTCGACCGAGTCAAATCCTTAGCCAGCAAACTAAAATGGTAGGCTAAAACCCTTTTCTTGGTCAATAAACCATGGTGGTCGATCGAGTCAAATCCTTAGCCAGCAAACCAAAATGGTAGGCTAAAACTCCTTCTTGGTCAGCAAACCATGGTGGTCGACCGAGTCAAATCCCTAGCCAGCAAACCAAAATGGTAGGCTAAAACTCCTTGGTCAGCAAACCATCATGGTCGACCAAGTCCAAATCCTTAGCCAGCAAACCAAAATGGTAGGCTAAAACTCCTTCTTGGCCAGCAAACCAAAATGGTAGGCTAAAACTCCTTCTTGGTCAGCAAACCATGGTGGTCGACCGAGTCAAATCCTTAGCTAGCAAACCAAAGTGGTAGGTTAAAACTCCTTCTTGGTCAGCAAACTATGGTGGTCGACCGAGTCAAATCCCTAGCCAGCAAACCAAAATGGTAGGCTAAACTCCCTTCATCAGTCAACAACCACAATGGTAGGCTAAGTTTAAAATAGCAAATTCTATAGCCCAAGGTTCCGTAGCTCTGATCCGGATCCCAAACTTCAAAAAAAGAAAAGAAAAGAAAAAAAAGGGACTAAAAATAGAGATGTCCTGGCAGACTTGACCACTCCCTAAAAGGAGTGTCCAAGGGCAAAAATGTCGAAAATCCGGTTGAGGTGAAAACCCGAAAGGGCGCCTCAGGCAAAAATGAATAACCCCTCAACGTGAAAACCCGAAAGGGCACGTTGGAAAAAGCTAGAGGGAGCCGGCTTCTGTGAAAACTTGAAAGGGCGAAAGAGATGCCGGGACATCTGCCAGGACAAGTCTCGAGAGCAAAGTGAAATGAAGTGAAATGAACCCCTCTAAAGGGGAAGAAGATGCCGCTTAAGCAAACAGGTCATTCTCGTCCAAGCGATCCAAACATGAAAAAGTCGCTGAACAAAGCCAGAAGGCCAGCCTCAGCGGCAGAAGTTTGCATCAGATCTTGAAGAATGCCAGAAATGCAAAATTCAAGAACAAGATGCCAAACGGAATCCCGAGAGAAGCCAAGAAGGCGAGTCTCGAGAGCAAAGTCGCTGAACAAAGCCAAGAAGTCCAGCCTCAACGGCAGAAGTTTGCATCAGATCTTGAAGAATGCCAGAAATGCAAAATTCAAGAGCGATGTGCCAAATGAAATCCCGAGAGAAGGCAAGTCTCGAGAGCAAAGTCGCTGAACAAAGCCAAGAAGGCCAGCCTCAGCGGCAGAAGTTTGCATCAGATCTTGAAGAATGCCAGAAATGCAAAATTCAAGAGCGATGTGCCAAATGAAATTTCGAGAAAAGCCAAGAAGGCAAGTCTCGAGAGCAAAGTCGCTGAACAAAACCAAGAAGGCCAGCTTCAGCGGCAGAAGTTTGCATCAGATCTTGAAGAATGCCAGAAATACAAAATTCAAGAGCGATGTGCCAACGAGATCCCGAGAAAAGCCAAAAAGGTAAGTCTCGAGAGCAAAAGTCGAAGAGCAAAGTCAAAAAGAAGGAAGACAAGCCTCATCGACCTAATGGGAAGTCGTTAGACCAAGCCAGAAAACGACATCAACAACAAGTGACAGAGCGAAAGAGGTGCAGGTAAGGATTGCACTGGCGCCGAAGAAAATATGGAATCCAAAATCTGTCATTTCTCAAATAACAGGAGCCCGAGACAAGCCCTCAGGGTAGCTGGTGAAATATAAACGTCAGCGGAACACAAACAAAAAAGGAGCTACAAGGTCCCCCCCTCAAAAGGGAACGTGAGGTCCCCCTTGTAGATCCGCCAAGGTGGCCTGGAGGGCGGAAAGCCGGGCCTGGGAAGCCAAATACTCTTGCTCTAGATCGGTCATCTCTGCCTCGGCCTCAGCCACTCCTCCGGCCAAGGCAGTAAAAGCCCCTCACGCTCAGCAAGGCGCTTTGAGCGTCCTCGATCGTTTGTCGCACAGCAGCGATATCATCATTGCAACGGGAATAACCTATCCTCAAGGCCTCCATGCGCCCGGACAGACCCCCCTTGCGCGAACGAAGGTTTTCAGACTCCTGCTCCACCGAGGCAATCTCTGCTGTGAGCTCTTGGACCTTGAGATGGTTGGCTGCCAAAGCCGCCTCCTGGTGCCGCTGCTTCACCTCCCCCCAAAAAGAGTCGACAGCGGCCATCCAAGGGTCCCTCGGATAACCCATCAAATGATAGGCGAGGGTACCCCTGTAGAGAAAGCCCCGTACGACCTCAATGAGGGAGGGCTGCTCGCCTCCATTGCCGACCGGGCTGGTGCCAGCAAGGACGCTAGCATCCCACTGACATCCTCTATGTGGACACTGGGAGGTGTGCTCGGCCAAAGAATGTCGTGGTCCGAAAAAGCGTCCGACTCCTCCAGTAGCGCCCCGTTGGACGATGCCTGGAGAAGATCACTGCCAGTAACTGCCGGATGCCAAAAAAGGAAAATCAGCACAAGGCAGAAATGACGCGCTTGTAAATGAAGCAAGGAAAGAACCCAATGGCTACAAAGATTCGGAAGTAAAGCCACTGACCCTGCACGCCCGACGGCGCAGGTGCATCTTGGACGATCTCCGCAGGACGTGCCTCTCCTTCGGCCTCCCCGACGGCCGCCTCCAGGCCTGAGGTCTCCGGAAGATGCAAGTGCTCCCCAGCCGAGGGGCCGGCTGATCCACCTGCCCAAAAGAAACCAGACAGGTTAAACAAACAATGGCATAAATGGCTAAAGGCTAGATGAGCACAAAGATGGTCTCTCGGCCGCGCAACAGCAAAGCAAAGGCTCGCCGGCTCCTGCAGTGGCCGAAACAGTCACAACATCTCGAGGAATAGCCCCTCCGCTCCACCACTCCTGCGGTGTGGGAGGGATAGCAGTCGTGGGACTCACTTCCATCAATTCCGCTACGAGACTGGCGGCATCTACAAGACAACAAATGCCGGTTATCGAGAGCGCAATGCTTTTCGTCCCAACAAGCGACAAAGCGAATACAAAGGAAAAACTTGCTCTTAGCCGCCGACATCCGTATCATCACTCTCCCCGACGTCCCTCGGGGGACTTCGTCCTCCTTAGGCGGAGAAGCGTGGGAAGCACGGCCGTGGAAGAGACCCGCACTCTAAAACAGAAAAGCAAGGTCATTCACCGTGTGAAATAAGAATCAAAAGCAGTGTAATGACAAAATAAAAAGTCCGAAGGCACTTACTGGCACTGTGAAGAGCTTGCGGCCAGGCCCCTCCTTCGGGCATATCAAAAGCAAGTCTAAGAAGCCAGGAAGCCCCGTTTCTGGCCCAGATATCAACAGGTCGGAATCGCTCGCAGCGAAGGCGACCCATGAACAACAGACGTGGTTCTGTCTGAATACTCCACGCCCTCGCCGGCAATGATGTCTGCCGGCGCATATCCTAAAAAGGAAGACAAAGGGCGAAAATCGTCAAATCCCAGGCGATGACAATAAACTGGGCCATGACGCGAAAAAGGGGGAAGTGTTCACCCTACCCTGCTCAATAGAGACGCCCGAGGAGGTCTGCCACGTCTGGGGATGGCGTCCCGTCAAATGTGGGATTATAGTCATCATCGACCGTGGGGACCACGTCATCACGTGGTGTACCCCCAGCTAGATCTTCATTCCCCGGGTCTGCGAAGCTGCAAGGAGAAGGGATACCCCTGTTAAAAGAAAAAAAGGGGGGGGGGAAGGGTATTGAAATACCAAAAGAGCAGGGGAAGAAAGCCAAACTCACCTGCCCCAGTTGAAGGGGAAGGTCTGGGAGCTCTCCCTCGACTAGTCGGCTACAGGGGACCAGCTTCTCTGCTGGCGCGTCGCTTCCGATTATAGGA
Organism: Colocasia esculenta; assembly: GCA_014218235.1. Classification (NCBI taxonomy): domain Eukaryota; kingdom Viridiplantae; phylum Streptophyta; class Magnoliopsida; order Alismatales; family Araceae; genus Colocasia; species Colocasia esculenta. The sequence continues at coordinate 13,092 of JACBKR010004967.1, forward strand.
GGCATTTTGCTTCTGCCTCTCCGTCAAAAGGATGAAGCTCTCTGCTCAAACAAAGAAAAATGGCTCAATCAACATGGCAAAAGTAGGAAAAATGCAAAACAAATATATAAAAACAGAAATTTGCATACCGCCCGGCGTGGGAGAAAAATCCGGCGGAAGCACCACTTTCTCGGGAGAGATCTTCACGACTTTCCCCGCCTCGACGACGACACCCCAAAAATCAAATTGGCGGGTACTGCTCTCAACCCGGCTAATGAATTCAACCCGGCCGACGTGGGCTATTGAGTGCCGGATGTGCCGCTCCCACTCCCGCCATAAGTCGCTAGCGAAGCTGCCTGGAGCAATGGGGCCGATAGTGCAGCGTCTGGTGGATACCTGCAGTCCAGCAAAAAGTGACGCCACCATGAATAGATGATTGGTGGCTCATCGCTGCCCAGTGAAGTCGCCAAACTGCTCTCACGACGCCCAGGGCTTCAAAGTCCCCACATAGGTCTTTCGCTCGGCCGGCCCCGAGGCCTGCGCCCTTGCTTTGCGGCGACTCAAGCCTGAACCCTCCCGACGAGTGCAGGAAACTCCCGACGGATGAATCTGATGCAATCTGTGGGACGGGCACATTCGTCTGGGACAAATGCGCGCTTTCGCCTCTTTAATTTCGATTGGCGCGCTCCCCAGATGCCTGGTTATGTCGGGACCACCACCGGGTAATAGAAGATATCCACATGCCCCTCCCTCCGCTGCTCGTGTATAAAAACCTCCAGCGAGGGGTCGTGCCTGGTGAAATACCACCACCAGCTGGAGGCTACCAGGTCCGATCCAGACCCTTATATGACCTGACGGTCAATGCGAAGTCTGCATCCGGCGAACGACCTGGTCATACCCAAAAAATTCCGGGCAAAGGGACACGGGAATACGGCTCCAGAAACAGTAGCCCCCCTTGCGAAAAGAAAGGATGCTGGGGCGAACGCAGTAAAGCCCCATTCCTTGCGGAAGGACACGTCGGGGACGACACTATGAGGGAGGCGGTAAATCCGCCCATCTCTGCTCTCCTCGGCCCAGGGCCGAAATCCGCGCGAGCAGCAGCAAAGTCAAGCCCCTGCTGCCCCAACTGACGGCACGAAAGAAAGCCCCGGCGCGCCCCTGTCAACTGTTGCTGAGGTCCTGGCTTGAGCGGTTTCCGGAACATAACAGAGTGGCGCCGAAGGATCTTCAACACTGACCTTTGGCATAGCTCAGGCAATAAAAGCCACCCAAGCGCTCAAGTATGCGTGCCCAGGGTAACACTCCTGTCACGCGGAGAGGAGTTAGCCGTCAAGTCTCCCAGACCATGGAAAATATTGGCCAAAGACACCGGGCCAGGCCAGCCGCACACCGTTTGCCAGAAGGCACGCCGGGTAGACAGCTCCGGCCTAATCAGGCCCTCCTCCCCAAACGGAACAACAAATATCCCCAGCAGTAGACTAATCATGCTTCCAAGTAGGTCCTGTCTGAGAGCTGCTCGAGTTCCAGCCGCCGTCCCGAGCGCACAAAGATATTTTGCGTTGTCTTCAAGATCCACAGACAACTGCAAATACTCAGCCGATCGAGGGTGTCGGAAGCGAACCCTTATGAAAGCAGAAGGGCCCGTTATAAAAAAGCGGATCCAGGCGCTACAGTTCACCCTCACCGTCCCTTTCGAAGCACTAAGACACTGGTCTTTGCCACATCTGGCCAGATCTCGCCAGACTTTCATCAAATACCGAAGCGTTTGCGGCATAATATAAAAGCCAGCCCCGGAAGACTGGTCGCGGTGGAGGTCATCCAAACACACCTCCTCGTAAAACTGGCCGGTAGATGGGAGCCCGAAAATCCTGTGGAAGGCCCACAGGTCAAGGCAAGTCTCCCCCCTCTGCTGTACCGAAGGTGTTGAACCTCCGGTAATCTCTCCGCTAGAGCCTGCAAAAGCCCTGAATGGCACGGGTAGTCGTGAAGGGCAGTAGCGACGGCATGAAAAATGCCGACTTGGTCTAGCACTCCCGATAGTGATGCAGGACCCCCATCACCACACCCAGTCGCACCAAAGAGGAAGCGGTGCGAAGAAACAACAGACCACCGGTCCATACCAATTGGCAGCTTCCCCACTCAAATTCGGTCAAGAAAGCAGGCCCGATCATATGCCCTCCGGTGCGAACTGGAAGCTCGAAGGCAGCATGACATGTCCGTAAAGAAGATCCGGTCTTGGTCCGCCCGTGAACCTCCCAAATACCCTGCGCAAGCCACGCCCTCCTCAACTGGATAAACTGGCTCCGAGCCAAACAACCCCAGCTAGCCCGCATCTGGCATCTGAAAATGTGCTTGGCAGTGTAGCCGAGGTGAAAGCTGGGATAGTGAAAGCCGCACGTTCCCAGCATGCCTGTCGTGGCCGATCAGAATGGCCCGCTCCAGTTGGACCCCTCAGTCGCCAGAAGTTCGGTAGACCTCCCATCTAGCGGGTACAAACCCTGAACGAACGGAAACAAATGTTCGTCCAGAGGGAAGTGCCGGGGTAGCCATCCCCCCCGCGAGTAGCAGTAGACTCGATCAAACGCGATTCACCAAGTCCAAATCCACCGCGCCCTCGGATGGCGAAGGCTCCTCCAACGGCCCCCCAGCGGGCGTCTTGAAGCCCGCCCCGGTCAAGCTGACGCAACTCCTCCCTCCTTATGGGACGGGAAAGGAAAGAGGGCATCGATCATCCTACACCGGACAGTGCTCTCCGGCGCATGCGACCCCCAGTGCTCTCCCCACGTTGCCTCACCGAACAGGACATCGTCAATCCTGCCAATGAGAAGTTCACACCGCCAGAAACAAAGACGTTGCGACAAGGCAAACAATTACAAGTGCAGAACACAAATGCTTTAAAAAGGCGGCCACGGGATACCCGCCGTCGCCCTCGTCTCCGACGGATATCCCGTGGAGGCATTTTTGACCCGAAAAATACCGGGACGTAAACAAAGTCAAGCGGCAAAATTTCGCCTGGAAAGCCACAAAGGTCCGGAATAAACCCCGGCCTCCCCCCCTCGGACACCTGATAAAAACGGTTCGAGGTCCGCATTTTGGTCCGAAGCAGTTCGGAACTTCGGATTACGCATACTAAATGCGACGTTCAAAGGTTCGTCAGGGCGGAACATATACCCCTGGCGGGCAAAAGTCAACGTCCGAAAAGGTCGTCCAAGGCCGCATACGGCGCGCACATGTTCAAGCGGGTCAAATGCCCTTCGTCTCCGAAAAAGGGGACAAACGCACGTGGACGAACAAAAACGCACGTCAAATACACACTGGTGCACGCGCGGGCACGCGCGCTGCACGGCCGTAAGCAAACAACCAGAATCTCCAGAGCTTCTCCGCTGGTGGAAATGGCAAAAGGCAGCCTGGGGTCCACCTTATACAGGGGCCACCCGCGCCGGGCCAGCGCGGGGCCCGCGCGTGGGCGGCCACTTGCGCCGGACTAGCGCGGGGCCATCCGCGCCGGCCGCGGCGGGCCCCACCCGCGTCGGACCAACGCGGGTGCCACCTTCGCCGGACTAGTGCGAGTGCACCCGCTCCGGACCAGCGGCCGCCCGGCAGCCCCTGGCCAGTGCCAGGGCCCACCGCACGGCTCGGCGGCCTTGGTGGTTGTGGACACAAAAAATTTTTACCCCCTTACCTATGGGGCCTACCATCGTAAGGGGATTATTTCCCCAAACCGATGGAAACACCATCGGTTGAGGGAAAGCCCCCTTTAAATCCCCTAACCGATGGGACTACCATCGGTTAAGGGGATTTTTCCCTTCAACCGATGGGAGTTCCATCGGTTGAGGGAAATTCCCCTTCAACCGATGGAAGTGCCATCGGTTAGGGGAGTCTTCCCCTCTAACCGATGGGAGTTCCATCGGTTAAGGGAAATTCCCTCTAACCGATGAACCTCCCATCGGTTAAGGGGAATCCCCTTTAAAAAAAAAAAAACATAAACATAAAAAACAAAACAGAAATAAAGAAAAAAAAAACACAGAAAGACAGAAAAATACAGAAAACAGAAAAAACAAAAAAATAAAATAAAAATATAGAAAACAGAAATAAAAAAAGAAAAGCCCTAACCGATGGTACCCCCATCGGTTAGAGGGCTTTTAACCCTCTAACCGATGGGAGTCTCATCGTTAGAGGAGTTTTTTTCTTTAACCGATGAGAGTCTCATCGGTTAGAGGGAATTTTCCCTCTAACCGATGGAACTCTCATCGGTTTAAACCCCACTCCCACGCATGTAAGGGGGGGGCCTTCCCCTATAAAAGGCCCCCCCATCCCCCCATTTGAAGAGGTCGGCCCCGGGGAGATGCCGGCTCCCTGGAGAAATTGCTGCCCCCTCTTTTCTGAAATTCTGAAGAATAGAAAATTTCCAAAAGTCTCCCGTCTCTCTCTCTCAATCTCATTTCTTGTGTGAGTGAAGGTACCAAATCTTCTTCCCCCGAGTGTTGAGAGGTTATCCGTATGCGGCATCGGCAAACTTCATCGGCTAAAAGTCCGCAATAGCGGCACTGGCCCTCACGGGCTATAGGTTCTAAATACCGTCCATTTGGACATATGGTATTTTAGATACCTTTGTTATTCATGCCACCTCCCATCGAGTTTTAAACTCTCCGGGATGGTGTGTTGTGCTATATGCATATGTTTCTTAGAGGAGACTCTGCCCAAGTGGAGATTCTGCTCGAGAACATATTCATATATTCACAGATTTGCTTTTTTATATATATGCTTCCTAGAGGAAACTCTGCCCAAGTGGAGATTCGCCTAAGAACATATCTATAAATTCAAATCTGTGTTTATATTTATATGTTTCTTAGAGGAGATTCTGCCCAAGTGGAGATTCCGCCCAAGAACATGTTTGTATATTCACAAATTGTATTTTTATATGCATGATTCCTAGAGGAAACTCTGCCCAAGTGGAGATTCCGTCTAAGAACATATTTATAAACTCAAATTTGTGCCTATACACATATGTTTCTTGGAAGGAAGCCCTGCCTATGACAGAGTTTTCCCTCTAAAAACATATCAATATAATCACAAACTTTGTATTCATATACATGTGTTTCCAAGAGGAAACTCTGCCCAAATGCAGTCTCCGCCCACGGGCATGTTTATATAATCATAAATCGCAATTATATGCGTATATCTCTCAAAAGGGATTCTGTATATGCAGATGGTACCTTTTACCGAACATTCCACTCAAAAGGGAATACCGGTGAGAAAATATGCGTAAACTGCAAATTTATGATCATATACACATACCTTTTTGAGGGCAAATTCCCTCCGGGCAAAGATTCTCTGAGGACACATGGATATAAGTACATGTTCATATGAATATATCTCCGTGAGAGCATTCCGCATAAGCGGAAACTCTGCTAAAATAAAATTATAAAATTGTGATGATATACACACATCCAAAGAAAAGGACAGGACCCGAACTATGACAGACCCGAACTGTGACAGGACCCGAACTGTGACAGGACCCAACTGTGATAGGACCCGAACTGTGCTCAGTTACTCCACCAAGAGCAGCATGATGCATACTCACAAGAATTGTGTTCATATGGACAGTTTCCAGAAAGGAACTTCAAATTGACAAGAACGTCCATGGAGATATGTGCATACGTTCTCCGAAAATCATACTCATACAAGTAAAAAAAATGATGAATGATGAATGAATGAAACAATGAAAGAGAAATGAAATTCTGCCTCAATTCAGACTTCATTTAAAAGAAGGATGTATAAAAGAATAAATGTAGCAACTCTTCTAATACAGAAGTGCTACTTTGAATCACGACTTCCCCCAAGTTCAGAATCAAATGCACGGGTATATGCCTGTCTGCAATAATAATCCTCAGGTTTTCCAAAATAAAACCTTCAAACAACATCTTTCTCAAAAAAAGGAGAGGAGGGAGACCCCAAATGGTTCACGGAAATATACCCGTTCCCTTCTTAAAAGTCATATCTCGGACTCCACAAAGGTAGTCTTTTCAAAATGAAACACTCAAAGCAAAAGTATTTCAAAAATAACCAAAAGAAAAATGATACATCATGACCAGGATTTTCTAAAAATGTGTATTTTCTCATCCCTTTGCTATGAATGGTATTCGGGTTAAAACTGGTGTTAAATAACACCAAGAGTCTTAACTCGATGTAAATGTAACATCGACTCCGGTCGATGGAGACAGAGGTCCAGCACATGCTACCTCAATCACCTGATGAGTATAGATACGGGACTCAAGGAGTTCAGATTAAAATACGGCGCACCCGTCCGTTCCACGGACATCATACCCGTCCGTTCCACGGACATCATACCCGTCCGTTCCACGGACATCATACCCGTCCGTTCCATGGACACCCAAAAATACCTTCTCCGCATTGCGCGGACTCTTTCTTCTGTCTGTTAGACAGACTGGCACGCCCCGCAAATCACAATACACAAATCAAAGCATGTGAAATAAATGAATACCCAATGAAATGAATACATGAACCAGATAAAATGAAATGCCATCCAAAACCAAATGATGTCAAAATGATATCTTTTCCCGTGTCAACAACTGGCACGCCCGGTGGGACCTCTTCTCACCATTCATAGCAAAGGATGAGACATACGTATATTTTCATGAAAGTCCTAATACTGATATTTTCCTTGAAGGTACAAACAAAAAGGCAAATCATAAGCCGTTGAAGATGGCCGTCACTTATGGACCACTCGCCATCAACAACATGCAAAGTTCGGTTACCAGGCGACTCCGATCGTATTCGGAGATTTCAACAATTGTCGGATCCCTTATTCCTAGGGGTGGTTCCGGCTATGAAGAAGATGCTGCTCAAAAGCCTCTCTCCAACAAATAACAAGGAAGACCCACAAGTGTCATGGGCACGCAAAGCTCGTCCTGTATTATCAACAGGGGGCATCCGAATGCTCTCCAAAGGTAATACTAATAAAGGGGATCAGCCTAACTCTGGCCAACAACATCTATTGGCTATGAGCTGGGCAGGTCATGTCCAATCCAAATTCAAAGAATATAAAACTCAAGCTCATGACCAGCAGCATAAGGCAGGTCATGTCCAATCCAAATTCAAAACCATATCCAAACTCAAGCTCATGACCAACAAGCCATCAAGGCAGGTCATGTCCAATCCAAATTCAAAACCATATCCAAACTCAAACTCATGACCAACAAGCCATCAAGGCAGGTCATGTCCAATCCAAATTCAAAACCATATCCAAACTCAAGCTCATGACCAGCAAGCCATCAAGGCAGGTCATGTCCAATCCAAATTCAAAACCATATCCAAACTCAAACTCATGACCAGCAAGCCATCAAGGCAGGTCATGTCCAATCCAAATTCAAAACCATATCCAAACTCAAGCTCATGACCAGCAAGCCATCAAGGCAGGTCATGTCCAATCCAAATTCAAAACCATATCCAAACTCAAGCTCATGACCAGCAAGCCATCAAGGCAGGTCATGTCCAATCCAAATTCAAAACATATCCAAACTCAAGCTCATGACCAGCAAGCCATCAAGGCAGGTCATGTCCAATCCAAATTCAAAACCATATCCAAACTCAAGCTCATGACCAACAAGCCATCAAGGCAGGTCATGTCCAATCCAAATTCAAAACCATATCCAAACTCAAGTTCATGACCAACAAGCCATCAAGGCAGGTCATGTCCAATCCAAATTCAAAACCATATCCAAACTCAAGTTCATGACCAGCAAGCCATCAAGGCAGGTCATGTCCAATCTCAATTCAAATTCCAAACCATATGCAATCCCAGAATACATCAAAACCAAACATCAAATATAGCCACAAACCATCAGGGTAGGCTGAATCCAAAACCAAAATCCAATTGAAATTCCAAAATCGTAGCCACCAAACCTCAATGGTAGGCTCAACCAAATTTTCATACCATATCTTTGACCCCAAAAAAAAAAGGGGTAGCCATTTAGCAAGACTAAGTCAACCA
>JACBKR010004968.1:0-19753 GCA_014218235.1 Colocasia esculenta
GAGCTCGTTCCACGCTTTTTTAGAAGAGGAAACAGCAGGAGGAGGTTTAGAGCGAGACCTCCCTCTAAGCGGCCACGCGATGGAGGACGAGAACGGGCTGGAACACCTAGTGAGGATCCACGTCCCTGGACCGGATCACTCGCGGCATCCACAGGGGCTCCAGCGGAGACTATCTCTTTCCCCCGGAGAGGAAGAGGATGGTCTCCATGAGCTCCTCCCAAAGCAGGATCCATCGCGCAAGCACCTCCACGACCAGGACCACCCACCGCCGGAGGCGGGGTGAGCCTCGAGAGCCACGAAGGCGGCCGCAACCTCAAAGCTTCTCTCTCTAGAAATCCTAGAGAGAGAGAGCAATTCTCGCCTTTGGGATCTAAAAAAAAAAAAAAAAAAACTTGAGTCTAAGGGGTCAAAACACACAACCAGGGGGTCCAAAATCCCAAATAGAGATCTGATCGGCATGCCGTTTGCTCCGACACGACTGGCTTGGGTTAAATTGACGTGTGTGAAATGACGAATCCGATTTGGATTCCCGGATTGGGTTGGGCATTGAAATGACGGATCTAAAAAAAACCAGTCTAAACGGTCAAAACACACACCCGGTAATCCAAAATCACAAATAGGGATCTGATCGGCATGTCGTTTGCTCCGACACGACCGGGTGGGTTAAACTGACGTGTGCAAACTGACAGAATCCGATTTGGATTCCCGGATTGGGTTGGGCGTTGAAATGATGGATCTAAAAAAAACCCTAGTCTAAAAGGTAAAACCAACCACCCGGGAGTCCAAAATCCCAAATAGGGATCTGATCGCGTGTCGTTCGCTCCGACACAACCGGGTGGGTTAAATTGACGTGTGCGAACTGACGGAATCCGATTTGGATTCCCGAATTGGGTTGGGCGTTGAAATGATGGATCTAAAAAAACCCGAGTCTAAGGGGTTAAAACACACAACCAGGGGGTCCAAAATCCCAAATAGAGATCTGATCGGCATGCCGTTTGCTCCGACACGATCGGGTGGGTTAAATTGACGTGTGCAAACTGACGGAATCCGATTTGGATTCTCGGATTGGGTTGGGCGTTCAAATGGCGGATCTAAAAAAACCCTAGTCTAAAGGGTCAAAACACACAACCCGGGGGTACAAAATGCCAAATAGGGATCTGATCGGCATGCCGTATGGTCCGACATGTCCAGGTGGGTCAAATTGACGTTTGCGAACTGACAAAATCCGATTTGGATTCCCGGATTGGGTTGGGCGTTTAAATGACGGATCTAAAAAAAACCCTAGTCTAAAAGGTAAAAACACACAACCCGGGGGTCCAAAATCCCAAATGGGGATCTGATCGGCGTGCCGTTCGCTCCGACACAACCGGGTGGGTTAAATTGACGTGTGCGAACTGACGGAATCCGATTTGGATTCCCGAATTGGGTTGGGCGTTTAATTGACGGATCTAAAAAAACCTAATTCTAAAGGGTCAAAACACACAACCGGGGCTCCAAAATCCCAAATAGGGATCTGATCGGCGTGCCGTTCACTCTCACCCAACCGGGAGGGTCAAATTGACGTGTGCGAACTGACGGAATCCGATTTGGATTCTCGATTGGGTTGGACGTTGAAATGACGGATCTAAAAAAAACCCTAGTCTAAAGGGTCAAAACCACACCCGGGGGTCCAAAATCCCAATAGGGATCTGATCGGCATGCCGTTTGCTCTGACATGTCCGGGTGGGTCAAATTGACATTTGCGAACTGACAAAATCCGATTTGGTTCCCGGATTGGGTTGGGCGTTGAAATGACGGATTTAAAAAAAATCCTAGTCTAAAGGGTCAAAACACACAACCAGGGGGTCCAAAATCCCAAATAGGGATCTGATCGACGTGTCGTTTGCTCCGACACAACCGGGTGGGTTAAATTGACGTGTCCGAACTGACGGAATCCGATTTGGATTCCCGGATTGGGTTGGGCGTTGAAATGACGGATCTAAAAACAACCCGTCTAAAGGGTCAAAACACATAACCCGGGGGTCCAAAATCCCAAATAGGGATCTGATCGTCATGCCGTTTGCTCCGACATGACCGGGTCGATGAAATTGACATGGCGAATTGAAGGAATCTGATTTGGATTCCCGAATTGGTTGGGCGTGAAATGACGGATCTAAAAAAATCCGAGTCTAAACGGTTAAAACACACAACCGGGACTCCAAATTCCCAACTAGGGATCTGATCGGCGTGCCGTTCACTCTCACACAACCGGTGTTGTCAAATTGACGTGTACGAACTAACGGAATCCGATTTGGATTCCCGGATTGGGTTGGGCGTTGAAATGACGGATCTAAAAAAAACCCAAGTCTAAGGGACAAAACACCACCACCCGGTAGTCCAAAATCCCAATAAAGATCTGATCGCCGTCCCTTCACTCCGACACGACCGGGTGGGTTAAATTGACGTGTTTGAACTGACAGAATCTGATTTGGATTCCCAGATTGGGTTTGGCGTTTAAATGACGGATCTAAAAAAAACCCGAGTCTAAGGGGTCAAAAACACAACTAGGGGTTCCAAAATCCAAATGGAGATCTGATTGGAATGCCGTTTGCTTCGACACGACCCGTGGGTAAATTGATGTGTGCGAACTGACGGAATCCGGTTGGATTCCCGGATTGGGTTGGGCGTGAAATGACGGATCTAAAAATAACCCGTCTAAAGGGTCAAAACACACAACTCGGCGGTCCAAAATCCCAAATAGAATCTGATCGGAATGGCATTTGCTCCGACACGACCGGGTCGTTGAAATTGACATGTGCGAACTGACCGAATCCGATTTGGATTCCCGATTGGGTTGGGCGTTGAAATGACGGATCTAAAAAAAACCATAGTCTAAAAGGTAAAAACAAAACCCGGGGGTCCAAAATCCCAATAGGGATCTGATCGGCGTGCCGTTCACTCCGACACACCAGGTAGGTTAAATCGACGTGTGCGAACTGACGGAATCCGATTTGGATTCCCGAATTGGGTTGGGCGTTGAAATGACGGATCTAAAAAAACCTAGTCTAAGGGGTCAAAACACACCCAGGGGGTTCAATCCCAAATAGGGATCTGATCGGCATGCCGTTTGCTCCAACATGACCGGGTGGGTCAAATTGACGTGTGTGAACTGACGGAATCTGATTTGGATTCCCGAATTGGGTTGGGCGTTGAAATGACAGATCTAAAAAAAACCCTAGTCTAAAGGGTCAAAACACACAACCAGGGGGTCCAAAATCCCAAATAGGGATCTGATCGGCGTGCCGTTTGCTCCGACTCAACCAAGTGGGATAAATTGACGTGTGCGAACTGACGGAATGCGATTTGGATTCCCGAATTGGGTTGGGCGTTGAAATGACGGATCTAAAAAAAACCTAGTCTAGGGGTCAAAACACACAACCAGGGGGTTCAAGAGCCTAAATAGAGATCTGATCGGGTGTGGGTTCACTCCGACATGACCGGATCGGTTAAATTGACGTGTGCGAACGACGGAATCTGACTTGGATTCCCGATTGGGTTGGCGTTGAAATGACGGATCTAAAAATAACCCGTCTAAAGGGTCAAAACACATAACCCGGGGGTCCAAAATACCAAATGGGATCTTATCGGCACGCCGTTTGCTCCGACACGACCGGGTTGGTGAAATTGACATGTGCGACTGACGGAATCCGATTTGGATTCCCGGATTGGGTTGGACGTTGAAATGACGGATCAAAAAAAACCTAAGCCTAAAGGGTCAAAACACACAACCGGGGCTCCAAAATCCCAAGTAGGGATCTGATCGGCGTGCCGTTCACTCTCACACAACCGGGGGGGTCAAATTGACGTGTGCGAACTGACGGAATCTGATTAGGATTCCCGGATTGAGTTGGACGTTGAAATGACGGATCTAAAAAAAACCCTAGTCTAAGGGGTCAAAACAACAACCCGGGGGTCCAAAATCCCAAATAGGGATCTGATCGGCATGTCGTTTGCTCCGATATGACCGGGTGGGTCAAATTGACGTTTACGAAGTGACAAAATCTGATTTGTATTCCCGGATTGGGTTGGGCGTTGAATTACGGATCTAAAAAAAACCCTAGTCTAAAGGGTCAAAACACACAACCAGGGGGTCCAAAATCCCAAATAGGGATCTGATCGGCGTGTCGTTGCTCCGACCAATGGATGGGTTAAATTGACCGTGTGCGAACTGACGGAATCCATTTGGATTCCCGAATTGGTTTGGGCGTTGAAATGACGGATCTAAAAAACCCTAGTCTAAAGGGTCAAAACACACAACCATGGGGTCCAAAAGCCTAAATAGAGATCTGATCGGCGTGGCGTTCACTCCGACATGACCGGGGGGGTTAAATTGACGTGTGCGAACAGACGCAATCCGATTTGGATTCTCGGATTGGATTGGGCGTTGAAATGACGGATCTAAAAAAATCCGAGTCTAAAGGGTTAAAACAAACAACCGGGGCTCCAAATTCCCAAATAGGGATCTGATCGGCATGCCGTTCACTCTCACACAACCGGGTGTGTCAAATTGACGTGCGCGAACTAACGGAATCCGATTTGGATTCCCGGATTGGGTTGGGCGTTGAAATGACGGATCTAAAAAAACCCAAGTCTAAAGGGACAAAACACACAACCCGGTAGTCCAAAATCCCAAATAAAGATCTGATCGCCGTGCCGTTCACTCCGACACGACCGGGTGGGTTAAATTGACGTGTTTGAACTGACAGAATCTGATTTGGATTCCCAGATTGGGTTTGGCGTTTAAATGACGGATATAAAAAAACCGAGTCTAAGGGGTCAAAACACACACTAGGGGGTCCAAAATCCCAAATGGAGATCTGATTGCATGTCTGTTTGCTTCGACACGACCCGTGGGTTAGATTGATGTGTGCGAACTGACGGAATCCGTTTGGATTCCCGATTGGGTTGGGCGTTGAAATGATGGATCTAAAAATAACCCGTCTAAGGGGTCAAAACACACAACCCGGCGGTCCAAAATCCCAATAGGAATCTGATCGGAATGCCATTTGCTCCGACACACGACCGGGCGGTGAAATTGACATGTGCGAACTGACCGAATCCGATTTGGATTCCCGGATTGGGTTGGGCGTTGAAATAACGGATCTAAAAAAAACCATAGTCTAAAAGGTAAAAACACAAAACCCGGGGTCCAAAATCCAAATAGGGATCTGATCGCATGCCGTTCACTCCGACACAACCAGTGGTTAAATTGACGTGTGCGAACTGACGGAATCCGATTTGGATTCCCGATTGGGTTGGGCGTTGAAATGACGGATCTAAAAAACCCTAGTCTAAGGTCAAAACACACAACCAGGGGGTCCAAAATCCCATAGGGATCTGATCGCATGCCGTTTGCTCCGACATGACCGGGTGGTCAAATTGACGTTTGCGAACTGACAAAATCCGATTTGGATTCCCGGATTGGGTTGGGCGTTGAAATGACTATCTAAAAAAAACCCTAGTCTAAAGGGTCAAAACACAACCAGGGGTCCAAAATCCCAATAGGGATCTGATCGGCGTGCCGTTTGCTCCGACTCAACCGGGTGGGATAAATTGACGTGTGCGAACTGATGGAATCCGATTTGGATTCCCGAATTGGGTTGGGCGTTGAAATGACGGATCTAAAAAACCCTAGTCTTAGGGGTCAAAACCCACAACAGGGTCCAAAATCCCAAATGGAGATCTGATTGGCATGCCGTTTGCTTCGACACGACCCGGTGGGTTAGATTGATGTGTGCGAACTGACGGAATCCGGTTTGGATTCCCGATTGGGTTGGCGTTGAAATGATGGATCTAAAAATAACCCGTCTAAGGGGTCAAAACACACAACCCCGGTCCAAAATCCCAAATAGGAATCTGATCGGAATGCCATTTGCTCCGACACGACCGGGTCGGTGAAATTGACATGTGCGAACTGACCGAATCCGATTTGGATTCCCGGATTGGGTTGGGCGTTGAAATAACGGATCTAAAAAAAACCATAGTCTAAAAGGTAAAAACACAAAACCCGGGGGTCCAAAATCCCAAATAGGGATCTGATCGGCATGCCGTTCACTCCGACACAACCAGGTGGGTTAAATTGACGTGTGCGAACTGACGGAATCCGATTTGGATTCCTGAATTGGGTTGGGCGTTGAAATGACGGATCTAAAAAAACCCTAGTCTAAGGGGTCAAAACACACAACCAGGGGGTTCAAAATCCCAATAGGGATCTGATCGCATGCCGTTTGCTCCGACATGACCGGGTGGGTCAATTGACGTTTGCGAACTGACAAAATCCGATTTGGATTCCCGGATTGGGTTGGGCGTTGAAATGACTGATCTAAAAAAAACCCAGTCTAAAGGGTCAAAACACACAACCAGGGGGTCCAAAATCCCAAATAGGGATCTGATCGGCGTGGCCGTTTGCTGGCTCCGACTCAACCGGGTGGATAAATTGACGTGTGCGAACTGATGGAATCCGATTTGGATTCCCGAATTGGGTTGGGCGTTGAAATGACGGATCTAAAAAAACCTAGTCTTAGGGGTCAAAACACACAACCAGGGGTTCCAAAATCCCAAATGGAGATCTGATTGGCATGCCGTTTGCTTCGACACGACCCGGTGGGTTAGATTGATGTGTGCGAACTGACGGAATCCGGTTTGGATTCCCGGATTGGGTTGGGCGTTGAAATGACGGATCTAAAAATAACCGGTCTAAAGGGTCAAAACACACAACTCGGCGGTTTCCAAAATCCCAAATAGGATCTGATCGGAATGGCATTTGCTCCGACACGACCGGGGTCGTGAAATTGACATGTGCGAACTGACCGAATCCGATTGGATTCCCGGATTGGGTTGGGCGTTGAAATGACGGATCTAAAAAAAACCATAGTCTAAAAGGTAAAACACAAACCCGGGGGTCCAAAATCCCAATCGGGATTGATCGCGTGCCGTTCACTCCGACACAACCAGGTAGGTTAAATCGACGTGTGCGAACTGACGGAATCCGATTTGGATTCCTGATTGGGTTGGGCGTTGAAATGACGGATCTAAAAAAACCCTAGTCTAAGGGGTCAAAACACACAACCAGGGGGTTCAAAATCCCAAAGGGATCTGATCGGCATGCGTTTGCTCCAACATGACCGGTGGGGTCACAATGACGTGTGTGAACTGACGGAATCCGATTTTGATTCCCGAATTGGGTTGGGCGTTGAAATGACAGATCTAAAAAAAACCCTAGTCTAAAGGGTCAAAACACACAACCAGGGGGTCCAATCCCAAATAGGGATCTGATCGGCGTGCCGTTTGCTCCGACTCAACAAGTGGGATAAATTGACGTGTGCGAACTGACGGAATGCGATTGGATTCCCGAATTGGGTGGGCGTTGAAATGACGGATCTAAAAAAACCCTAGTCTTAGGGGTCAAAACACCAACAGGGGGTTCAAGAGAGCCTAAATAGAGATCTGATCGGCGTGGCTTCACTCCGACATGAACGGATCGGTTAAATTGACGTGTGCGAACAACGGAATCTGACTTGGATTCCCGGATTGGGTGGGCGTTGAAATGACGGATCTAAAAATAACCCGTCTAAAGGTCAAAACACATAACCCGGGGGTCCAAATACCAAATAGGGATCTTATCGGCACGCCGTTTGCTCCGACACGACCGGGTTGGTGTGAAATTGACATGTGCGAACTGACGAATCCGATTTGGATTCCCGGATTGGGTTGGGCGTTGAAATGACGGATCAAAAAAAACCTAAGCCTAAAGGGTCAAAACACACAAACCGGGGCTCCAAAATCCCAAGTAGGGATCTGATCGGCGTGCCGTTCACTCTCACACAACCGGGGGGGTCAAATTGACGTGTGCGAACTGACGGAATCTGATTAGGATTCCGGATTGAGTTGGACGTTGAAATGACGGATCTAAAAAAAACCCTAGTCTAAAGGGTCAAAACACACAACCCGGGGTCCAAAATCCCAAATAGGGATCTGCGCATGTCGTTTGCTCCGATATGACCGGGTGGGTCAAATTGACGTTTACGAAGTGACAAAATCTGATTTGTATCCCGGATTGGGTTGGGCGTTGAAATTACGGATCTAAAAAAAACCCTAGTCTAAGGTCAAAACACACAACCAGGGGTCCAAAATCCCAAATAGGGATCTGATCGGCGTGTCGTTTGCTCCGACTCAACTGGATGGGTAAATTGACGTGTGCGAACTGACGGAATCCAATTTGGATTCCCGAATTGGGTTGGGCGTGAAATGACGGATCTAAAAAAAACCCTAGTCTAAAGGGTCAAAACACACAACCATGGGGTCCAAAAGCCTAAATAGAATCTGATCGGCGTGGCGTTCACTCCGCCATGACCGGGGGGTTAAATTGACGTGTGCGAACAGACGAAATCCGATTTGGATTCTCGGATTGGATTGGGCGTTGAAATGACGGATCTAAAAAAATCCGAGTCTAAAGGGTTAAAACAAAAACCGGGGCTCAATTCCCAATAGGGATCTGATCGGCATGCCGTTCACTCTCACACAACCGGGTGTGTCAAATTGACTGTGCGCGAACTAACGGAATCCGATTTGGATTCCGGATTGGGTTGGGCGTTGAAATGACGATCTAAAAAAAACCCAAGTCTAAAGGGACAAAACACACAACCCGTTAGTCCAAAATCCCAATAAAGATCTGATCGCCGTGCCGTTCACTCCGACACGACCGGGTGGGTTAAATTGACGTGTTTGAACTGACAGAATCTGATTTGGATTCCCAGATTGGGTTTGGCGTTTAAATGACGGATATAAAAAACCCGAGTCTAAGGGGTCAAAACACACAACTAGGGGGTCCAAAATCCCAAATGGAGATCTGATTGGCATGTCGTTTGCTTCGACACGACCCGGTGGGTTAGATTGATGTGTGCGAACTGACGGAATCCGGTTTGGATTCCCAGATTGGGTTGGCGCGTTGAAATGATGGATCTAAAAATAACCCGTCTAAGGGGTCAAAACACACAACCGGCGGTCCAAAATCCCAAATAGGAATCTGATCGGAATGCCATTGCTCCGACACGACCGGGTCGGTGAAATTGACATGTGCGAACTGACCGAATCCGATTTGGATTCCCGGATTGGGTTGGGCGTTGAAATAACGGATCTAAAAAAACCATAGTCTAAAGGTTAAAAAACAAAACCGGGGGTCCAAAATCCCAAATAGGATCTGATCGGCATGCCGTTCACTCCGACACAACCAGGTGGGTTAAATTGACGTGTGCGAACTGACGGAATCCGATTTGGATTCCCGAATTGGGTTGGGCGTTGAAATGACGGATCTAAAAAACCCTAGTCTAAGGGGTCAAAACACACAACCAGGGGGTCCAAAATCCCAAATAGGGATCTGATCGGCATGCCGTTTGCTCCGACATGACCGGGTGGGTCAAATTGACGTTTGCGAACTGACAAAATCCGATTTGGATTCCCGGATTGGGTTGGGCGTTGAAATGACTGATCTAAAAAAAACCCTAGTCTAAAGGGTCAAAACACACAACCAGGGGGTCCAAAATCCCAAATAGGGATCTGATCGGCGTGCCGTTTGCTCCGACTCAACCGGGTGGGATAAATTGACGTGTGCGAACTGATGGAATCCGATTTGGATTCCCGAATTGGGTTGGGCGTTGAAATGACGGATCTAAAAAAACCCTAGTCTTAGGGGTCAAAACACACAACCAGGGGGTCCAAGAGCCTAAATAGAGATCTGATCGTCGTGGCGTTCACTCCGACATGACCGGGTCGGTTAAATTGACGTGTGCGAACAGACGGAATCTGACTTGGATTCCCGGATTGGGTTGGGCGTTGAAATGACGGATCTAAAAATAACCCGTCTAAAGGGTCAAAACACATAACCCGGGGGTCCAAAATCCCAAATAGGGATCTGATCGTCATCCCGTTTGCTCCGACATGACCGGGTCGGTGAAATTGACATGTGCGAACTGGCGGAATCTGATTTGGATTCTCGGATTGGGTTGGGCGTTGAAATGACGGATCTAAAAAATCTGAGTCTATAGGGTCAAAACACACAGCCGGAGCTCCAAAATCCCAAATAGGGATCTATTCGGCGAGGCGTTCACTCTCACACAACCGGGTTTGTCAAATTGACATGCGCGAACTGACGGAATCCGATTTGGATTCCCGGATTGGGTTGGGCATTGAAATGATGATCTAAAAAAACCCTAGTCTAAGGGTCAAAACACACAACCCGGTGGTCCAAAATACCAATAGAGATCTGATCGTCGTGCCGTTCACTCCGACACGACCGGTGGGTTAAATTGACGTATGTGAACTGACGGAATATGATTTGGATTCCAAGATTGGGTTGGGCGTTCAAATGACGGATCTAAAAAAACCCTAGTCTAAAAGTTAAAAACACACAACCCGGGGGTCCAAAATCCCAAATAGGGATCTGATCGGCGTGCCGTTCGCTCCGACACAACCGGTGGGTTAAATTGACGTGGGCGAACTAACGGAATCCGATTGGATTCCCGAATTGGGTTGGGCGTTGAAATGATGGATCTAAAAAAACCCGAGTCTAAGGGTTAAAACACACAACCGGGGCTCCAAAATCCCAAATAGAGATCTGATCGGCATGCCGTTTGCTCCGACACGATCGGGTGGGTTAAATTGTCGTGTGCAAACTGACGGAATCCGATTTGGATTCTCGGATTGGGTTGGGCGTTGAAATGACGGATCTAAAAAAACCCTAGTCTAAAGGGTCAAAACACACAACCCGGGGGTCCAAAATGCCAAATAGGGATCTGATCGGCATGCCGTATGCCCCGACATGACCGGGTGGGTCAAATTGACGTTTGCGAACTGACAAAATCCGATTTGGATTCCCGGATTGGTTTGGGCGTTTAAATGACGGATCTAAAAAAACCCTAGTCTAAAAGGTAAAAACACATAACCTGGGGGTTCAAAATCCCAAATGGGGATCTGATCGGCGTGCCGTTCGCTCCGACACAACCGGGGGGGTTAAATTGACGTGTGCGAACTGACGGAATCCGATTTGGATTCCTGAATTGGGTTGGGCGTTTAATTGACGGATCTAAAAAAACCTAAGTCTAAAGGGTCAAAACACACACTAGGGGGTCCAAAATCCCAAATAGGGATCTGATCGGCGTGCCGTTCACTCTCACACAACCGGGGGGTCAAATTGACGTGTGCGAACTGACGGAATCCGATTTGGATTCCCGGATTGGGTTGGACGTTGAAATGACGGATATAAAAAAAACCCTACTCTAAAGGGTCAAAACACACAACTAGGGGGTCCAAAATCCCAAATAGGGATCTGATCGACGTGCTGTTTGCTCCGACACAACCGGGTGGGTTAAATTGACGTGTCCGAACTGACGGAATCCGATTTGGATTCCCGGATTGGGTTGGGCGTTGAAATGACGGATCTAAAAACAACCCGTCTAAAGGGTCAAAACACATAACCCGGGGGTCCAAAATCCCAAATAGGGATCTGATCGTCATGCCGTTTGCTCCGACATGACCGGGTCGATGAAATTGACATGTGCGAACTGAAGGAATCTGATTTGGATTCCCGAATTGGGTTGGGCGTTGAAATGACGGATCTAAAAAAATCCGAGTCTAAAGGGTTAAAACACATAACCCGGGGATAAAATCCCAAATAGGGATCTGATAGTCATGCCGTTTGCTCCGACATGACCGGGTCGATGAAATTGACATGTGCGAACTGAAGGAATCTGATTTGGATTCCCGATTGGGTTGGGCGTTGAAATGACGAATCTAAAAAAATCCGAGTCTAAAGGGTTAAAACGCACAACCGGGGCTCCAAATTCCCAAATAGGGATCTGATCGGCGTCCCGTTCACTCTCACACAACCGGGTGTGTCAAATTGACGTGCGCGAACTAACGGAATCCGATTTGGATTCCCAGATTGGGTTGGGCGTTGAAATGACGGATCTAAAAAAACCCAAGTCTAAAGGGACAAAACACACAACCCGGTTGTCCAAAATCCCAAATAAAGATCTGATCGCCGTGCCGTTCACTCCGACACGACTGGGTGGGTTAAATTGACTTGTTTGAACTGACAGAATCTGATTTGGATTCCCAGATTGGGTTTGGCGTTTAAATGACGGATCTAAAAAAACCCGAGTCTAAGGGGTCAAAACACACAACTAGGGGGTCCAAAATCCCAAATGGAGATCTGATTGGAATGCCGTTTGCTTCGACACGACCCGATGGGTTAAATTGATGTGTGCGAACTGACGGAATCCGGTCTGGATTCCCGGATTGGGTTGGTCGTTGAAATGACGGATCTAAAAATAACCCGTCTAAAGGGTCAAAACACACAACCCGGCAGTCCAAAATCCCAAATAGGAATCTGATCGGAATGCCATTTGCTCCGACACGACCGGGTCGGTGAAATTGACATGTGCGAACTGACGAATCCGATTTGGATTCCGGATTGGGTTGGGCGTTGAAATGACGGATCTAAAAAACCCTAGTCTAAAAGGTAAAAACACAAAACCCGGGGGTCCAAAATCCCAATATAGATCTGATCGGTGTGCCGTTCACTCCGACACAACCAGGTGGGTTAAATTGACGTGTGCGAACTGACGGAATCCGATTTGGATTCCCGAATTGGGTTGGGTGTTGAAATGACGGATCTAAAAAAACCCTAGTCTAAGGGGTCAAAACACACTACCAGGGGGTCCAAAATCCCAAATAGGGATCTGATCGGCATGCCGTTTGCTCCGACATGACCGGGTGTGTCAAATTGACGTTTACGAACTATCAATATCCGATTTGGATTCCCGGATTGGGTTGGGCGTTGAAATGACAGATCTAAAAAAAACCCTAGTCTAAAGGGTCAAAACACACAACCAGGGGGTCCAAAATCCCAAATAGGGATCTGATCGGCGTGCGTTTGTTTGCTCCGACTCAACCGGGTGGGATAAATTGACGTGTGCGAATTGATGGAATCCGATTTGGATTCCCGAATTGGGTTGGGCGTTGAAATGACGGATCTAAAAAAACCCTAGTCTTAGGGGTCAAAACACACAACCGGGGGTCCAAGAGCCTAAATAGAGATCTGATCGGCGTGGCGTTCACTCCGACATGATCGGTCGGTTAAATTGACGTGTGCAAACAGACGGAATCTGACTTGGATTCCCGGATTGGGTTGGGCGTTGAAATGACGGATCTAAAAAAACCCGTCTAAAGGGTCAAAACACATAACCGGGGGTCCAAAATCCCAATAGGGATCTGATCGTCATGCCGTTTGCTCCGACATGACGGGTCGGTGAAATTGACATGTTCGAACTGGCGGAATCTGATTTGGATTCTCGGATTGGGTTGGGCGTTGAAATGACGGATCTAAAAAAATCTGAGTCTATAGGGTCAAAACACACAGCCGGAGCTCCAAAATCCCAAATAGGGATCTATTCGGCGAGGCGTTCACTCTCACACAACCGGGTGTGTCAAATTGACATGCGCGAACTGACGGAATCCAATTTGGATTCCCGGATTGGGTTGGGCGTTGAAATGACGGATCTAAAAAAACCCTAGTCTAAAGGGTCAAAACACACAACCCGGTGGTCCAAAATCCCAAATAGAGATCTGATCGCCGTGCCGTTCACTCCGACACGACCGGGTGGGTTAAATTGACGTGTGTGAACTGACGGAATCTGATTTGGATTCCAAGATTGGGTTGGGCGTTTAAGTGACGAATCTAAAAAAACCCGAGTCTAAGGGGTCAAAACACACAACTAGGGGGTCCAAAATACCAAATAGAGATCTGATCGGCATGCCGTTTGCTTCGACACGACCGGGTGGGTTAAATTGACGTGTGCGAACTGACGGAATCCGATTTGGATTCCGGATTGGGTTGGACGTTGAAATGACGGATCTAAAAATAACCCGTATAAAGGGTCAAAACACACAACCCAACGGTCCAAAATCCAAATAGGGATCTGATCGGCACGCCGTTTGCTCCGACACAACCGAATCGATGAAATTGACATGTGCGAACTGACGGAATCCGATTGGATTCCCGGATTGGGTTGGGCATTGAAATGATGGATCTAAAAAACCCTAGTCTAAAAGGTAAAAACACACAACCGGGGGTCCAAAATCCCAAATAGGGATCTGATCGGCGTGCCGTTCGCTCCGACACAATCGGGTGGGTTAAATTGACGTGTGCGAACTGACGGAATCTGATTTGGATTCCCGAATTGGGTTGGGCGTTGAAATGACGGATCTAAAAAAACCCGAGTCTAAGGGGTCAAAAGACACAACCAGAGGGTCCAAAATCCCAAATAGAGATCTGATCGGCATGTCGTTTGCTCCGACACGACCGGGGTGGGTTATTATTGACGTGTGCGAATTGACGGAATCCGATTTGGACTCTCGGATTGGGTTGGGCGTTGAAATGATGGATCTAAAAAAAACCCGTCTAAAGGGTCAAAACACACAACCCAGGGGTCCAAAATACCAAATAGGGATCTTATCGGCACGCCGTTTGCTCCGACACGACCGGGTTGGTGAAATTGACATGTGCGAACTGACGGAATCCGATTTGGATTCCCGGATTGGGTTGGGCGTTGAAATGACGGATCTAATAAAACCTAAGCCTAAAGGGTCAAAACACACAACCAGGGCTCCAAAATCCCAAATAGGGATCTGATCGGCGTGCCGTTCACTCTCACACAACCAGGGGGGTCAAATTGACGTGTGCGAACTGACGGAATCTGATTAGGATTCCCGGATTGAGTTGGACGTTGAAATGACGGATCTAAAAAAACCCTAGTCTAAAGGGTCAAAACACACAACCCGGGGGTCCAAAATCCCAAATAGGGATCTGATCGGCATGTCGTTTGCTCTGACATGACCGGGTGGGTCAAATTGACGTTTACGAACTGACAAAATCTGATTTGGATTCCCGGATTGGGTTGGGTGTTGAAATGACGGATCTAAAAAATACCCTAGTCTAAAGGGTCAAAACACACAACCAGGGGGTCCAAAATCTCAAATAGGGATCTGATCGGCGTGCCGTTTGCTCCGACTCAACTGGGTGGGATAAATTGACGTGTGCGAACTGACGGAATCCGATTTGGATTCCCGAATTGGGTTGGGCGTTGAAATGACGGATCTAAAAAAACCCTAGTCTAAAGGGTCAAAACACACAACCATGGGGTCCAAAAGCCTAAATAGAGATCTGATCGGCGTGGCGTTCACTCCGACATGACCGGGGGGGTTAAATTGACTTGTGCGAACGGACGGAATCCGATTTGGATTCCCGGATTGGGTTGGGCATTGAAATGATGGATCTAAAAAAAACCCGTCTAAAGGGTCAAAACACAAAACCCGGGGGTCCAAAATCCCAAATAGGGATCTAATCGTCATGCCATTTGCTCCGACATGACCGGGTCGGTGAAATTGACATGTGCGAACTGACGGAATCTGATGTGGATTCCCGGATTGGGTTGTGCGTTGAAATGACGGATATAAAAAAATCTGAGTCTAAAGGGTCAAAACACACAACCGGGGCTCGAAAATCACAAATAAGGATCTGATCGGCGTGCCGTTCACTCTCACACAACCGGTGTGTCAAATTGACGTGCGCGAACACGCGGAATCCGATTTGAATTCCCGGATTGGGTTGGGCGTTGAAATGACGGATCTAAAAACCCTAGTCTAAAGGGTCAAAAAAAACAATCCGGTGGTCCAAAATCCTAATAGAGATCTGATTGTTGTGCCGTTCACTCCGACACGACCGGGTGGGTTAAATTGACGAGTGTGAACTGACGGAATCTGATTTGGATTCCCAGATTGGGTTGGGCGTTGAAATGACGGATCTAAAAAAACCCGAGTCTAAGGGGTCAAAACACACAACTAGGGGGTCCAAAATCGCAAATGGAGATCTGATCGGCATGCCGTTTGCTTCGACACGACTGGGTGGGTTAAATTGACGTGTGCGAACTGACGGAATCCGATTTGGATTCCCGGATTGGGTTGGGCGTTGAAATGACGGATCTAAAAATAACCCGTCTAATGGGTCAAAACACACAACCCGGCGGTCCAAAATCCCAAATAGGGATCTGATCGGCATGCCGTTATTTCCGACACGACGGGTGGGTGAAATTGACATGTGCGTATTGACGGAATCCTATTTGGATTCCCGGATTGGGTTGGGCGTTGAAATGACGGATCTAAAAAAAACCTAGTCTAAAAGGTAAAAACACACAACCCGGGGGTCCAAAATCCAAATAGGGATCTGATCGGCGTGCCGTTCACTCCGACACAACCGGGTGGGTAAAATTGACGTGTGCGAACTGACAGAATCAGATTTGGATTCCCGAATTGGTTGGGCGTTGAAATGACGGATCTAAAAAATCCGAGTCTAATGGGTCAAAACACACAACCAGGGTGTCCAAAATCCCAAATAGAGATCTGATCGGCATGTCGTTTGCTCCGACACGACCGGGTGGGTTAAATTGACATGTGCGAACTGACGGAATCAGATTTGGATTCCGGATTGGGTTGGGCGTTGAATTGACGGATCTAAAAAAAAACCGTCTAAAGGGTCAAAATGCACAACCCTGGGGTCCAAAATCCCAAATAGGGATCTGATCGGCATGTCGTTTGCTCCGACACAACCGGGGGGGTTAAATTGACGTGTGCAAACTGACGTAATCCGATTTGGATTCCGGATTGGGTTGGGCGTTGAAATGACGGATCTAAAAAAAACCCATCTAAAGGGTCAAAACACACAACACGGGGGTTCAAAATTCTAAATAGGGATCTGATCAGCATGTCGTTTGCTCCAACACGACCGGGTCGGTGAAATTGACATGTGCGAACTGACGGAATCCGATTTTGATTTTCGGATTGGGTTGGACGTTGAAATGACGGATCTAAAAAAAACCCTAGTCTAAAAGGTAAAAACACACAATCCGGGGGTCCAAAATCCCAAATAGGGATCTGATCGGCGTGTCGTTCGCTCCGACACAACCGGGTGGGTTAAATTGACGTGTACGAACTGACGTAATCCGATTTGGATTCCCGGATTGGGTTGGGCATTGACATGACGGATCTAAAAAAAACCCGTCTAAAGGGTCAAAACACACAACCCGGGGGTCCAAAATCCCAAATAGGGATCTGATCGGCATGTCGTTTGCTCTGACACGACCGAGTGGGTTAAATTGACGTATGCAAACTGACAGAATACGATTTGGATTCCCGGATTGGGTTGGGCGTTGAAAGGACGGATCTAAAAAAAACTCGTCTAAAGGGTCAAAACACACAACCCGGGGGTCCAAAATCCCAAATAGGGATCTGATGGCATGTCGTTTGCTCCAACACGACCAGGTCGGTGAAATTGACATGTGCGAACTGACGGAATCCGATTTGGATTCCCGGATTGGGTGGGCGTTGAAATGACGGATCTAAAAAAAACCCTAGTCTAAAGGGTCAAAACACACAACCGGGGGTCCAAAATCCCAAATAGGGATCTGATCGGCGTGTCGTTTGCTCCGACACAACCGGGTGGGTAAAATTGACGTGTGCGAACTGACGGAATCCGATTTGGATTCCCGGATTGGTTGGACGTTGAAAGGACGGATCTAAAAAAAACCTTAGTCTAAAGGGTCAAAACACACAACCCGGGGGTCCAAAATCCCAAATAGGGATCTGATCGGCATGCCGTTTGCTCCGACATGACGGGTGGGTCAAATTGACGTTTGCGAACTGACAAAATCCAATTTGGATTCCCGGATTGGGTTGGGCGTTGAAATGACGGATCTAAAAAACCTAGTCTAAGGGGTCAAAACACACAATCAGGGGTCCAAAAGCCTAAATAGAGATCTGATCGGCATGGCGGTCCGACATGACCGGATGGGTTAAATTGACGTGTGCGAACTGACGGAATCCTATTTGGATTCCCGGATTGGGTAGGGCGTTGAAATGACAGATCTATAAAAATCCCGTCTAAAGGGTCAAAACACACAACCCGGGGGTCCAACATCCCAAATAGGGATCTGATCGTCATGCCGTTTGCTCCGACATGACAGGGTCGGTGAAATTGACATGCGCGAACTGACGGAATCTGATTTGGATTCCCAGCTTGGGTTGGGCGTTGAAATGACGGATCTAAAAAAATCTGAGTCTAAAGGGTCAAAACTCACAACCGGGGCTCCAAAATCCCAAATAGGGATCTAATCGGCGTGCCGTTCACTCTCACACAACTGGGTGTGTCAAATTGACATGTGCGAACTGACGGAATCCGATTTGGATTCCCGGATTGGGTTGGGCGTTGAAATGAAGGATCTAAAAAAACCATAGTCTAAAGGGTCAAAACACAACCCGGTGGTCCAAAATCCCAAATAGAGATCTGATCGCCGTGCCGTTCACTCCGACACGACCGGGTGGGTTAAATTGACGTGTGTGAATGGACGGAATCTGATTTGGATTCCCAGATTCGGTTGGGTGTTTAAATGACGGATCAAAAAAAACTAGAGTCTAAGGGGTCAAAACACACAACTAGGGGGTCCAAAATACCAAATAGAGATCTGATCGGCATGCCGTTTGCTTCGACACGACGGGTGGGTTAAATTGACGTGTGCGAACTGACGGAATCCGATTTGGATTCCCGGATTAGGTTGGGCGTTGAAATGACGGATCTAAAAATAACCCTCTAAAGGGTCAAAACACACAACCGACGGTCCAAAATCCCAAATAGGGATCTGATTGGCATGCCGTTTGCTCCGACACGACCGGGTCGGTGAAATTGACATGTGCGAACTGACGGAATCCGATTTTGATTCCCGAATTGGGTTGGGCGTTGAAATGACGGATCTAAAAAAACCCTAATCAAAAAGGTAAAGACACACAACCTGGGGGTCCAAAATCCCAAATAGGGATCCGATCGGCTTGCCGTTCACTCCGACACAACCGGGTGGGTTAAATTGACGTGTGCGAACTGACGGAATCTGATTTGGATTCCCGAATTGGGTTGGGCGTTAAATGACAGATCTAAAAAAACCTGAGTCTAAGGGGTCAAAACACACAACTAGGGGGTCCAAAATCCCAAATAGAGATCTGATCGGCATGCCGTTTGCTCCGACACGACCGGGGTGGGTTAAATTGACGTGTGCGAATTGACGTAATCCGATTTGGATTCTCGGATTGGGTTGGGCATTAAAATGACGGATCTAAAAAAAACTCGTCTAAAGGTCAAGATACACAACCCAGGGGTCCAAAATCCCAAATAGGGATCTGATCGGCATGCCGTTTGCTCCGACACGACCGGGTTGGTGAAATTGATATGTGCGAACTGACGGAATCCGATTTGGATTCCCGGATTGGGTTGGGCGTTGAAATGACGGATCTAAAAAAACCTAAGTCTATTTTTTTTTTGATAGGTAAACAAAATTATATTGCAAAATGGTAGAATGTACAAGAAGCCATATCTACACAGGTTGTATTATATGGCCAAATAACCGAGGAGGGTCTGGGAGAGTGCACCATCCCTCATAGAGGAAGAGTGTTCTCACTCCACCAGAAGCCGCCCCTAGATTAATACAAAATGAACTGAGAAATCATGACTACACAACCCGTAGTCTATGATGACAAAAAACGTTTGATCCTTCTCCAAAACAGGTAAGCAG
Organism: Colocasia esculenta; assembly: GCA_014218235.1. Taxonomy (NCBI): domain Eukaryota; kingdom Viridiplantae; phylum Streptophyta; class Magnoliopsida; order Alismatales; family Araceae; genus Colocasia; species Colocasia esculenta. The sequence goes on from JACBKR010004968.1 coordinate 19,710, forward strand.
CAACACCTCCAATCTGAAAGACAAAATAAGAAAATAGATCAAAG
>JACBKR010004969.1:0-21003 GCA_014218235.1 Colocasia esculenta
ACGACGCCCATGGGAACTAGGCACGACCAGGCTATAACCGTCGTGCAAGCTAGGGCAACGGATAACACTTAGAAATGTTGTGAGGAAACGCCGTCACAATAATAGCAACCAAGCCACTGCCAGCTAAGAAGGGGATGCACCGTCCGCACCCTCTTCGCTCGCCAGCCGGCTCTTGCCTCTAACCTCCTCGGAAGAGCGAGACAGAACCGCCAAGAACACACAACACACGTAACACTGCATCCTGGCCAAGCTACGGCCCGACGCCTGACCTCCTTACGTGGCTCCGGAACCAACGTAGAGTGAGGCAGTGAGACAAAGGACTATCTGGTCTGCGCCAGGAAAGCACTCCGAACCCCTCGACGTCCCAGACCCAGACAAGAGAGCTCTAGAAACAACTCGACGCTGCTGTCCAACCTCGTTTTCCCCTCAGCTCTAGAGTCCACTCTGTCGACTGCCAACTCAAGCATGCTCGTAGCCCCGAACGCTCCCTCTAAGGCTCGCGAGGACGGGGGTCCGGGGAAACGGAGACAACCTCTGAACGGGAGAAGCCCTCAAGTGCCAAGCACCAGGCGAAAGGCAGGGCAAGCAAAACAGGAACCGCGCCGCACCACTGGCTTGTAACACACAACAAGCCCATCAAGCACGAGGCACGCACATAACTTCAAGAGAGCCGTCGGCCAACCAAACACACACGAACGGCTAGAACATCGAAACACTATCGGACAACACGAAAACCCGTCGCTCTGCTAATAATCGATTGACCGCCGGTCAATCGATTATTAGACAGACGCGACCCTCCTAGCACCATTGCCTGGACACGGCCACGAAGGTGTCACCTTCAGTCGCTAAACGCAGGGAGGCAACCTGCCGCATTCCCTTCCAGAAGGTCCTAAGGGCAAGGCCTGCCCTGGGGCACACGCCGACACACAACTGGGCCCACGGAAACACCCAAGGCATCACAGGTATGGTCGCGACCCCCAAGGCCGTCGCGACACCATCGCGACGGGAAAGGGCACCGCGATAGCCCTTGTTGTGACCGGGCAAGGCGTCACGACAGCAACCCTGTCGTGACCCAAAAATGCGCCGCGACAGCAATCTTGTCACGACTGGGAAGCACGGCGCGACAGCCTTATCGCGACTACCAACGGCATCGCGATAAGGTCGCGCCCGATGGGGCCAACGCCTCCTCTGATGTCGTGACATGCCGAGCCGTCGCGACATCAGCCAGAAGGTAGATCAGCGGGATCCTCAATGCCGGTCACCCATGAAGACACACACATGCACACACGGGGGAGGGGAGCATGGGGGAAAGCTGTAAATCTAACTAGAAAGTACGAGAAGCTCCCAATCCACCCAGATCGAGAAGAGTTCAAGCAATCCCTACCTTTCACGAAGAACGAACCCCAATAGGGCCCTTCACGTCGGTTGGCCACCACCTCCTCGCTCCACGCAAGCTCCACGAGACCCGGACACCATGCACGGCCTTCCTCCTCACCTGAAACGCACGAAGGGGAGAGGGGGGGGGGTGGAGCACCGCTGGAGGGAGAGGGAGAAGGGAAGAAGAAGAGAGAGAGGGGGAAGGGGCGCTAGCCAAGGCTTTTAGCATTCGGCCCCCGAAATGCGACGGACCACCCCGTCACGTTAAGAACCTTAACGTGACGGGTCAACGGACTGCGACAAGAACAAGACAGGCAAACCGGGCGCGACATGAATGCGGTGCACACTTGCATCACAACAGGGATAACTGTCGCGTCGGGCACCCCCGATGTGACACTAACGCGTCGCCCAGCCGGGACGCGTTAGTGGCGAGTCATCCCAGACACCGAGCGGAAAGCCGGGAAGATGTGTCTTACATCATTAAAGATCCTATGAGTACATCTAAAGATATTTTGGATAAACCCTTAGAGTCTTAAATCACAGTAGCTTTTGTGTGCCAAATTGATGATAAAGAGCATTAAATTTTTCTTACCAAATTAGCATTAGCATACTCCTTACCCAGTGCCTTCAATCCATTGACAAGTATCATAAACCTAGCAAACATTTCAAAAATTGATTCATCAATTTTCATCATAAATAGTTCATATTTAGAAACAAGTATGTTTGATTTGGTTTCCCTAACTTGAGATGTTCCTTCATACATTAATTCAAGTTTATCCCGCATTTCCTTAGTGGATTTGCACATGTATATTCTTCAATACTGCTTAGAGTGAACAACACATTGGAGCATATTAATGGCACTATAGTTAAGAGTTGCTCCCCTAATTTGCTCTCTAGTCTAATTCTCTTCATTCTCATTATTTTCATAAGGTCCTTTGTCAGCCATTTTCCAAATTTCATAATTTTGAGCCCTTAGAAATACTTGCATGCGGTTTTTCCTGTATGTGTAATCATCAGATCCATTAAAATAGGGTGGTCTATTGATATAGTGATCCTCAATCACAAAACCTCGAGAGTCCATGGATCAAGTTAAGAAACAATGAATGAGCAAGCAAATAGTTCAAGTAGATAGATCAAATAGATTAAGTGAAATTTTAATAGTCAAGCAATCAAACATTTCAAGCAGATCAGATGATGTTTCTAAAGATCAAACAAAAGCAATCAAATCAAATCTTAGTCGGAGATTGACCTGCTCTGGTACCAACTATAGGATCGAATATGTAGGGTGAATAGATCTAGAAGGGGGGTTGAATAGATCTATTACCAATTACAGTGGAAACTTAAGTAATTTAAAAATTACTTCAGAATATAAATCAATTCAACAAAAATCACACAGATCTGATATGCTTATGTCATTAAAGTGTAGACTAGTGTGTGAGAAAATTGACAAGTAGTGTGTAAGCGAAATCCCTATGCATGCATCTAGTGCAGAAAGTAGATCAAATCACTGCACAAAATATTTTTAGGTGGTACAAAAATCACACCAACGATTCCTACGTCCACCCCTCACACAATGAGACACTCACTATTCAAAGAAAAGAGTACAACACACACGAGCACGATGGCTCAAACACACTTGAGCACGACTGCTCAAACACACTCAAGCTAGATCGGGTTCACAAGAGATCAGATCCTCTAGCACTAATCTAATTCACACACAAATACTATGATCGGCATAGAATACTTGCACAGATTGCAACACACACTGCACAAATGTTCTGATCAAAAATAGATCACACTCACACATATGAATCTGCACAGAACACTTGTACAAATTACAAAACACTCAAAGAATGAATCGAGATGAACACTCTAATAGTATTCAGGAATAGAGAGATGAGATGAATGTTTCTCGTTGAAGATGATCTACAGGAAGCATAGATTGAAGGCTCTTGAGAAGATTTGATGAAGATCTTCTTCAATTCGTAGTGCTATGTTTCTGATCTGAATATGTAGACTGATGCCAATGTGAATCCCTCCTCTTGAATGTCTCCACATATATAGAACTTCTTACTTCTGCTCTTGCACTAGCTTCCTCCTTCAATTCCATCTTCATCTGTTGCCTTTTCTTTGCTTTGCAACTTCTGCTTCGCTCTTTTGCTCTTCCGATGTTCTTCTCTGTTGCTGCTCTTCTAGCACTCTCTCTTTTTCTTTCTCGATGCTTGGCCTTTCTCCTCTATGTTGGACGCCTCCTTCAGATGAGACAAGAGGCTTTTTATAACCTCAGTGCAGTCCCTTGTACGTGGAACACATGTGCACAGAAAACTAGGGCACACATAAAGTTGCCAGGTGTCCACAGATCCTTTTCCTATTTGCCACTTGGATGAAATGGTATTTTGGTAATAAAAGATTCTCACATAATCTCCAAGGATAAGTCCCACCCTTTATAGTTCATCCCCTTTTCGTTTTTGAATTTTCACTCGAGGTGCATCGACGCATGTTTGCATGTGTGTCGACGCAACTGACTAAGTGTCAGTTCCAACTTACTGGGAGGACATGTGTGTTGACCTGATGAACAACTTGTGTCGACCTCCTGTGTTTTTCTTCAGATATAGCTCATGGGATGGATAATGTGTGTTGACCTGATTGACAACTTGCATTGACACAACTGTGACTTTGTTCTTCATAAGCTTACTGGACAGACTGTGTGCGTCGACCTGATTATCAACTTGCGTCGACACAACAGTGACAAAATTGTGTAAACCTGTATATATGAAGTGAGAACCATCAAAACATGTCACTATCATCAAAATATGAAATATGATGTTTCAAAAACATGTTGTTTAGTCATCATCATGATATGTACAATATGCCATCATCAAAATCAAAGTATGAATGTTTAGACATCATCAACATCAAAATATTTAGTCATCATTAAAATCATCATCAAAATATTAAATGCACACTTAACACAACAACCCACATGCCATGTTCCACACCACACACTTCAAGTGTCACATGTTATTTCTGTGATGGATATAGTCACATGATTTCTACATGTTGTCTAAAAAGAAACGTGAACAAGTTGAATCTTGTGTGGATAAGGAAGGATCTGCTCCCTTCCCGAACTAACACGAATGGATCTAAAACGATTTGGGTACCAAAGAAATCCACTTGAAATTCTTGGTTGTAGGTGCCTTGGACACATGATGACTTTGAAATTGAAGGAGACAAGCCAAGGTACCATGAGTAGTGAGTGTTATGTTCATTTTGTTTCTTGCTTTTAAGGTAAAAACATGACAACTGATGTATTCAGTGTGTATAGTTGTTTAGATTTTGATGATAGTTTTTCTTATCTTTTTCTATGTAAGAAAACATAAAAAAATGAATGAAAAATAAAAAAAAACACAAAAAGGCTTAGAAGATAGGTGTGAATCTTTGTATGCCGCTTGTGTTTTGCTTGTTTATCCCTTGTGTGGATGCATGTGTATTACATGTAAAACACCATCCTTAATTTTTTCTATGGCTTGATACTCTCTTTATAGTTATTGTATTGGCTTGAGATTTAGTATGTATTAATTCAAATATTAAGGGGGAGTAAATGCATTAGATATGTGCATACATTAAAGGGAGCTAAATAGTTATGCATTTAACTTAATTCTCAAAATACACCTGAAATTAAATCCAATACAATAATGCACTCAAATATGATTATTGGATATCACCTTGATGATAGGTGAAAATTTTTCTTAACACTCTCATGATGCTTAAATTCAATCTAATTTGTAGTGTACTCATGAGGGAAAAGTTACATGTCCCAGAATGAAAGAAAAGGGGAATGAAGCTTAGTAACAGGGTGGTCTCTCCACTGCACAAGTGAGGAGCCTTGTGTCAAATGGTAATACTTTTCTCAAATTTGAAAGAAAAAGAAACAAATCAAAAAACAAACAAAAAATGGGGCATACTGGTAGCTACCAAAAATCAAGGGCCTATCATGCGTGGGTAGGTTTGAGAGTATCTGTTATTCTCAATTACAAAGTCTATCTATTCTTATGAGTGACGCCTCTTAATCATATCTCCCTCGACACTTTTCATGATATTTAATTTGAAGTGTGTCTTGAGAACTTGATTAAATACATAGGCAATATTATGGCTATTTCTATAAAGGCCCTGGATATTTATGCCCAATAAGGCTGCATATCCAAGTCTGCCTCCCCCGATCGGACCGAAGTCTCACAAGGGATAACGCGCACAAGTGTTTAGTAAGAATATAAAAGACAACAACAATATTATAAGTCACAAGAAAGTATATGTGCTCATACCTGTATACAACAATATACAACTATCCTAATACATTATTACATGTCTAAGAGAAAAGTACAACTACCTGGAGTATACCCCGAGGGAGCACAAGCTCACACAACATGACTAACTCTACTATTGGTGGTACAAGTCTGCCATAACGCCTCCGCAAGCCACACAAACGGCTAACACCTGAAAAGAGCTATAAGGGAGTGAACCTCAACAAGTCACTGGCTCAGCATGGGCCTCCCAAAAACAGCACCTGAAAGCCGAAGAGAGCTCAACCCCAAAGGGTCTCACTGGAAACACCGATAGCCAAATCATATCATGCTCACCACAATCATGAATAACAACAACTAAAACATAATCTCACCAGCTAGCACAAATCTTGGAAGATAAGAGGGACAACAGGACTAGTACAGCACCACTAGTCCGCCCAACAACTGTAATGCCTAGGCCACAAGCCTCACAGGTAAATCACTACCTAGGCTACAAGCTTCATAAGCAACCTACCCATGTAGGGTAACAGGATTGGCATCAGCAAGCCAATCCACCACACACTAAAACCATAATTAGAAGCTTATCCAAAGAAGGGTAAAACACAACGTGTGGAAGGTCACACCACTTGACTTTCACGGAACACAAGTTCACCTCAACACCTGAAGAGGCTGGTACACAACGTACCACAACATAAAGCTACCTACGAAGGGTACATGTACCTACTACCACAAGGTACCACCACGGAACCACAACCACAACTGTGCCTTCACCATGGCACACCCCAATGAGTAAAACCTCAACCAGCAAGTCACTACACACAAGCCACAACCAGTGGCAAAGCACGAGTCGGAAAGTAAACGATGCAACACATGGGAACATACTATTGGTTCATGACGCCAGTATCAAACCCAGACAACACAGCACAAGAACCACCTCTTAGTCTCGTAGCCACAGACACACAGTCCAGCTACAGCTCCACAAACACACAAAGTAAACCAACCAACAGTGGAGACCAACCAACACCACACCTGCAGACCACACAGCTGCAGGTCCAAGCCTGGCATCTTTAGGGACTTTGGCCCGAGCTCCCTAAAGTGAGGCACTGGAAACACATGACTAGCTGGGGACCAGTACGTCTACTGGTGTCCGTCCCCCCAACCACGAGCGCGCTACAAGTGACTGCACACCCAAAAACACAAGTCGCTGCCCTCAGTCGTCTTTCCCTCAGCTGGACATACAACTCAGACACAATAGTGAGGGTGTCCAGGAAGATGACTCAGACCTCAGTGGTCCACACCGTATCGGGACATGCCCCGAGCACAATGTGCCTGGCTCATACAGAACCTGGGGTACCTGACTGAAGATGTATTCCGGAATAGGTTCCGGACCACCAGACTCGAGAAATGCACAAACCATGATATATACTTATACAACCTTTATTTGTAAACAATGATATACATGTGTCAGGGTTAGCTTGACATCGGTCACCATGTGACCTTCAAGCCAACCTACACTGATACATATATAAACCACAATAATGTATAATAACCTTGCCTATCATTGGTCATCTCATAACCTCCATGGCAACACACAACATCCTACTCTTTAACCACTTAACTTAATATAATAACAAACGTAACATGAGTTACACAACTCACTAACTACTCATATATCAACCCTACACATGCTTTACTAACTTAATCATCTTAAGTAGCACTTAAAAGACAGTAAAAGACCAAGGCTAGGTTCACACTGGAAGCTCACTGCCCAACCACCACAAACTGACCACAGAAGCTAAAATGTGACGAACATAGGCATCGCCTTTCAAATCGTGATGACCTGTCTGGACGCCATTCAAAACCTTAATGTGACAAGGCCCAGTGTTGCGAAAAAATCGCGATGGCCCTATACGTCGCCTTTAAGCCAAACCTGACAGTCGAAGTTCAAATCGCGATGATGCGATGCGTCGTGATATCATAAGTCGATTAACACACTCATGAACATGACGTACCAAAGCGACGCGTTCATGACCACCGTTAACCATTAAACAATACCATTATAAATGCGACAACCCTCATGGTCACATTTACACCAATTGGAACAGCTCACCAATCAGAAACAAAAACGCGACGTCTCACTGCGTTGCGTTCATACCATGAACGCGACGGTGAAGCCTGTCGTGTTTCAAAAGTGACTGTGGAGTCAGCTGCACGGCTGAACCCCACCTTCTCCACAGGAGAACCAACACACAAATGATACAAATAGCAGACTAAAGCATTAATGGATTATCCACAATAGGGCCCCATTAAACCATTTCAAAACAAAAAACACAAGTAGGAAGTCTCCCTACCACTGAACGAGTTCGAAGAATGCCAGAAACTCCACGTCGCCGGAAAATCCATGCTCCGGACGCCATCCTCACGTGGAACCCGCGCTGCATGAGCCACCAGCCACCAAAAACCAGCCCAGGAGCTTCACAGTAGCTCCCCCCTTCGCCTGGACAAAGCTCCTCTACTCTGTCTGGGAGAAATAGAGCAATTGAACCTCGGTTCAAAATCGCGACATAGTCAAACATCGCGTTTAAGAGTTAAACGCGACAACCCTAACCGTCGCCAATCGAAGCCCAAAGCACCACTCAACACAAAGGTGGTTCTGTGAATCACGACGAGATAAACCGTCCCATTTCAAAACGCGACGACATGCCCCGTCGCGTTCACAACTAGTGAACAAACGAGCAGTTTAGGGCTAGAACGTCCGGCCCACACGCCCACACAACGCACAAAAACTTCAACTAAGGCCCAATGACCACCTCTTGGTCATGAGCACCACTCCAAAACCAATAAACACGGATCCAGAGAGATTGAGTCATCACAATTTCTTAGTGCATGCACTCTATTATCCTCCCCATAGCGAGTTTTTTACATATACACATTGTGATTAAGCCAATTGCATCTCTCTTATCCCTATTACCACCCACTTTTTGATGTTATAAAAAAGGAGGAGAGGTTATGTAAATTTTATATTTTGGTTTTGGTTGAGAGATTGTGTACAAAATAAAGGGGGAGAGCTAGAAGTATTTTTAAGTGGGGGAGTGATCTTGCATGATTAATGAATGTTTGCATGTATATGTCACACCCCCGATTTTAACAGTAGGATAAATCAAAAGAAGCGACAGATAAACATTCAAAAGCCATAGAAAAATGACTAATACAAGTAAGGCCCATAATTCAATAGTAAAAATCTCTTATTTTATTCATCATAAACAAATATCACAATCTTCAAGATCAAAATAAAAACACTCACTACTTACTAATCGATCTATCTCTCACAAGAAAGGTAAAAATTACAATAAAGACAACTCTAGAATTAAGAATGACTCTCTAAGTGTATTCCATGCTCGGCATACAAGTCCCATCATTAAGCTTTATTCCTTCCCTTCGCTACCTAAAAATCAAAGGTTGCCTAAATTGTGCAAGTGTGTATGTGTCGTGTAAACGAAAACTTTCTAAATTGAACGAGTGATATGGACGAAGAAAATCATGCTATCAATAGAAAGTTCAAATTTGGAAAGTACACATATGGCAAGCCAGGATTTAAGAAACTCAACTAAAGGAATAGTACCAAACTAACAACATGCCCTATTTGATCAAGAGATAAATAACAAGCAGAATTTGCATGATTGTCACCACATATTTTACTTCAATCTTTCTGTTATAACTTTTAATAGTGAACAAGAATATTAGGACAAGATTCTCATGATCATATAAAAGAAATGAAATTCATATCATTTAAAGCTATAGATTCATACTCAAGTCATTAACACTTTTACATGTGGTTGGTTGCTTTTAAAAGCACTGGACTGACTCGGAATACACTAACAATATGCTAACAAGACTTAAACACTATTGGGTACTCTAAAAACATGCAAAATGAAGGCTTTGGAAGACATATAAATTGCATCATGGACAGAGGATGCCTTTTTCAAACATGAAAATAGTGAGAACAAGGCTTTAGGATGTAAAATAGGCCACAGTTCAAATCGTGTGAGGCTAGGATGACGTGTTCAAATTGCATCATGTTGGCAGGATGTCTTTTACAAATGAAGTAAAAACCAAAACAATGCACAAAATGATACATATAGGGGTTAGTGACAACTTATAAATCTTGTCAGGGCTACCGAACATGATTAAAAACCTTTCAAAATGATGTGGATGCACTTTATGAGCCTTAAATTGCGTCATATATACTGAACATGATTAAGGTGCCCAATCCGATCGCAGACTGGATTGCACGATCTCATGTTTTGAATTCAAACTCACGGTTATAGGGGTTGTTAGAAAAAACTCTAAACATGAAACTTGTTGGAAACTTAAATAGATGAACTCTATGGCTTCAGTTTGACTCAAATAGACCTAAGGATGATGAATCATGAGATGAATAGGAAAATCATTAAAACTACATGATGATCAGAAATTACTTAATACTCTCTATACACACATTAAAAATTGGGAAACATAGGGGAAAATGAAAGTAGACTCGAAGAGTTTTCAGATGGTATATGTCATATTAGGTTCGTGCCCAAGATTACCAACCTTTGATTGCTCCTAAGTTTAGGCTATTTTTAGGCCAATGGAGAATGCAAGGGGAAGAAGAATAGGATGGATCTGCCTCCTCCTTCCTCTCCAGCCGTCCAAGAGCACCTCCTCATGACCCCAACATAATGTTTTCATTCCCCAAGGGTTTATGGCTGATATAGATAGGGGTAGATTTGTATTAAGAGTCCTATTGTGACTCAAATTGGGGGTTACTAATTTTCAACCTAGTTTCTAATTTTTTTCTGACATTTCCTAGCCTAATTAGGGTTGGGAAAGATAAGAAAAGTTTCCCCCAATGATGGGACATGAATTTGGGCCATTTTAGAAGCTCCATTAATATCTAGTTAGCCCTTATTAGCCCATTAACTAAACCCATTTTTGTATGTTGCAAATTTCTAGGTATTTTTCTATGGATTTTTTTTTTTTTTAACCCAAGACACATTACATGGACCAAATTTTTTATGGAATGTTAGATAATATCATTTGATGCCTATCCATAATTTTATTCAATTTTTTAAAGCATGTGTCGTACATATGATAATAACATGTTTATCTTCACGACTATTCTTTGATTTAATACAATTGTCTTTAAACTTGCCTTAAGAGGTTTTGTTTCGCCCAAGTTTCTTTATTAATTTATATAATACAATTCGTAGTTTACACATATGAAATTTCATCTGACTTCGTTGCAATTTTCCACGTGTGATAATGAATTCTTGAGATTATTGGGTTTTATCGCCTTACATCGTTGCTCAGGGTTTCGCTAACCCAACCATGTTTCATTGCCCAAATTATTTTTTACCCATCATTGTATTTCATTATTTATTTTCTAATTATAAATTTTCATCTCATTTCATCTCAATTCCCCACATATGATACTAAGATTTTTCATTGTTCGCTTTTTTACCTTTAAATCTGATTTTGAATAGTTACTTAATTATTTGTAAAAGTTTAATTTTCAACTATTTATTCTATTTGTTTATGATTTAAAATTTTGGGTTGTTATAGCATATGTGCATCACTACAAAAAGAAGAATATATGTTAGCGGTTTAGAGCCGCTGCCAAATGTCCAGAAAACGCTGACATATCGTTATGTCCGCGCCTCCCCAGGCGCTGCCAAAGCCGCTACCAAAAATCCCGCGACATAACTTATGTCAGCGCCTTTCCAGTAGCCGCTGCCATATAAATCTTATCCGCGCCTACCGAGGCCGCGGCCATAAAGTACGATTGGCTGCACTTTTATCAGCGCGCACCGCTAACGTCGGACAAAACACCTTTATCGCAACGGGTTGAGTAAACCGCTGCCTTATATCTCTTTTGTCCTTCAATTGTCAGCCGCGGGTATATATCCGTTGATAAATGTTGATCCTCCTGTACACGTGTATGAAAATAAAAGAACAACAAAGAGAAAAGATAGTTGGTGTTAAGGTTGTGTTTTGTGTGAAAAGTCTGTAAGTGTTTTGTCATCATAAAAAAGGAGGAGATTGTTATACTTTAAAGATTTTGATGAGCATAGAACACCATATTTTTATTCATGATTGATAAGATCACAAAGCACTAATTTGTGATCATGTTGATGACCCAAACATTTGATTTGTGATATTTAATTTGAGGGACTGATTTGTGTACTAAGTGTGCAGCAAAATAAGTCAAATTCATATTGGTAAGTGGTCTTCAAAGGCCAAGCCTTGGTTCGAAACAGAAGTGAAAGAGAAGCTGGAAAATGATTGAAACTGACAATTGGTTGACCGAACTCTAGGTTTTGGTCGACCAACATTCCAGTGAGTCCAGTCAGAACTCTAGGCCAAAACAGTGGACTAAACTCCGGGTTTTGGTTAGCCATACTTTCCAGAGCTCCAAGATCCACGGTCAGACAAGAACGGTTGATCGACCTCTATGTTTCAGTTGACCAAAACCTCCCAGACCATCTAGGTTCTGAGCTCTAAGAGAATAGTTGACTTCCAAGAACGGTCGACGGATTGGCAGTGCTGATTTCGGCTTCACTTTGACTGAAGACTATTTTGAAGAATGGTCGACAGAACCCCTGAAATCGGTTTTTTGATTCAAAGATGAGGTTTCCATATTGAGTAGGACTTTTTTCTTTGTCAGTATTCTTGCCAAAGTTATGATCTTTTGGGTTGGGGTATATATAGAACATTATTTCCAAGCCTCAACATTAATCCCCATCGTGCTAGAAGGGTTCTATTATCTAGAGCTAGGGTTTTGGGTGAATTTTTTAGAAAGCTTGCAACAGACCTCAAGATCAAGTGTTGAAAGCTTGTCAATTGTTGTGTGAAGTTGCTGCCAAGTACTAGAGGGTCATGTTACATCCTAGCAACATCCAGAAGGCTTCGTTGGAGTGTCAAAGTTGTGTTCTTCATTGGCGCTTACATCTCTACAACAATTCTTCATCTTCAGACAGGGGGGATCTTTATTTTGTTGTTTACTTCATTATTCCTCGTGTCCATGCACGTTAGGATAGTTGGTTACGTGAGTTTCGATTAAAGTTATTGTTAAGCAACTATCTTTAGAATACTATTGTGTAATTATCTTTTCTGAATGTTTGAACATTGTGTTTTTGCTATGATAAAATTTGTTAATATCTCCTAATTTTTTTATTGAAATATATACCACAAGTTATTTTCTATAAAAATTAATATGACAAAATAAAGGCATACATGTATTATACTCTGTATCACTTAATTAAGTTTGTGTGTCAACACACACAGGACCTAAGTGTCTAACATTAACACAGTTGATGAGAAAATTCTTCTAAGTCCACAAGTGTATTCTGTATACCATACCGACTCTGACTCTTGAAAAGTCGAAGTATTATACCGATTGTTGAACAATTGGAATCACTCCGACTATTGTGAAATTGAAGTATAATTGAACTCCGACTCTAGAAATCGATTGTTTATCAACTGAGCTCACTCCGACTCCTCAAAAGTCGAAGTCTCGCATCGATTGCTTTATATATTGCTTTGTACTCTGACTCCTTGAAAGTCGAAGTATGGTATCGTTTGATGAACAAACCTTTATCACTCCATCTCTCAAGAAGTTGAAGTCTGTTATCATTTGATGTCTCACTGCGACTTCTATTTAGTCGAAGTCTAGTATTGTTCTTGTCTTCTCTCACTTCGACTCTTTAGAAGTCGAAGTATAACATCAACTTCTCTACTCACTCACACTTAGATAATTTTTATGTATCTGTCATTTCTTACAGAACCTAATAAATTATAATCTTGTTTATTTCAATATTTTTCTTTATTCCTTGGGATCTCTATGAATAAAATCTCTTATATGATCCTTGTGATTATTTCTCTGCTATCAAAATTCAAATATCTTTTTGCGGAAAAGTATTGTATTATATATTAGTCTCATTTGAAATGTCTTTTTAAAATCTGAAACATTTGTATATCTGTTCTTCTCTCATTGTTAGAAATGTAGTTCTATCCTTGTTTGACAGATGGTCAAGAGTTTAATGCGATGGTAGGTATAAGCAGCATAGGTTATCTGTCAGAACTAACCTACCACATCTCCTTTCTGTCAGAACTCCCTTATCTTCAGGAAAAGTGTACATACAACTATCTGTCTATCTTTAAAAGCTCTGAGCTGTAGGATCAAACCAGAGTATGAATAGATCTAGAAGGGGGGGGGGTTGAATAGATCTAACACCATTCATGCGAAAGCTTAAGCAATTTGAAAATATCTTAGAATTATAGATCCATTCAAATAGAAACTCTTACTGATCTGACACGAGTAAGTGTGATTGTGTAGATATGATGTGTGAATCAATTGAAAAGAGAGTGAAAGAGAAATCCTATGCAATCATCTAGCACAAGGAGACATCAAACCATTGCACAGGGATTTTAGGTGGTTCGCAATCACACCAGTGATTCCTACATCCACCCCTCACACAGTGAGGCTTCACTACTCAAACCCGAGTACAACATACACCGGAGCATGATGACTCCAAACACCTTGAGCATGATGGCTCAACACACAACCAGAGCACGACGACTCCAACACACCTTTGAGCTCGACGGCTCAAAGCACAACCGGAGCACAACAACTCCAACCTAAAAACGACGGCTCAAACACATAGTGAGTGCGACGACTCACAAACCTGAGCATTGCAGCTCAAACACCTGAGCACAACGGCTCAAAAATGGACTAGATAAAAACATAAGATATCAGATCCTCTAGTAATGATCTGATTCACGGACTCAATCGTACACAGAAATCTGCATAGAACTTCATGTATAGATCTCTCAGATGAAAAAGAGATTATCACTCCAAGAATATGAAGATAGATGAGGGTTGGATGTTCCTCAGTGAAGAAGTCTTACAGAAGCTTGAATTGAAGAGCTTTGATGGAATTCGATGAAGATCCTCTTCAATTCCCGATGCTCTGCTTCAATGGCATCTGAATTGCTAGAACTTCTTCTTCTGCTGCTTCTCTTCTGCCCGATCTGCTTCCTTTCTCAGCACATCACAGCTTAGCCTTGGTCACCACATCCCTTTGGATGTAATAGCTGGAAGGCTGGAGGCTTGCAGGCTCTGAATTCTCTCTTGGGCGCTTCTCTTCAAATAGAGACAATTGCTTTATAGCCTTCGTGCAGTCCCTTTTTACGTGAAGGGAATGTGCACATAACCTAGAACCATCTTGTGCTACACGTGTCCAAAAGATCTTCATCATATTGCCACTTGGATGAAAGGGCAATTTTGTAATTATTACATCTCTCATAAAGACCTCAGAACAAAATCTAAGCATCGGATTCATCCTCTACGCAATTTTGGGTTTGCACAGAAGGAGAGAGTCGACCTCATTCTACAAGAGAGTCAACCTACTGACTAACATCAGTCCAAGGCTTACTGGCCAGAGCACTATGTCGATCTGATAGGCACTTAGTGTCCCTGATCAACAGGTAGAGTTGACCTCGTATATCTCCAAACTGGTTCACTGAATGGAGACTAGTGTCGACCTCACTCTCAGCTATAGTCGATCTGACTGGCAGCTTGTTCTTCAGAAACTTGCTGGGCAGACTTTGAGAGTTGACCTATCTATCAGATAGAGTCGACCTGTCTATGACTTTTTCTTCAGAAGCTTGCTGGGCAGTCTGGTAGAGTCGACCTGTCTGTCAACTAGAGTCGACCTACTTTTGTAAAAACTCTATAAACCTGTACAAATGAAGAGTAGACCATCAAACATATCATTAACAATAAGATATAAGAATTAAATATCAGAACATGTTGTTTGAGCATTATTGTGATATATTCAATATGTACAATATGTCATCATCAAAATTAAATATGAGTGATGTTCATTGGTCATCATTAAAAATCATCATAAAGAGATTCCAAACATACTCAACACAACATGAACAACTGTCTATCTGAACTCTTTACTGCTATTATATATATATTTTATCACCTACCTCCAAAAGAATGGAGGTATCTATATCTTTCTTGACGTCCCAGGAATGCAGCTACCCACTGAGGTATGCTAAATCTTCAGTCATGGTATGGAGCTTGCGAACATTAATGAAGATATCTATCGAGCCTTGAAGCTATTTGCCATACCCTAAAGACGTTGAGACTTCAAGAGCTGAAGATCTGATAGACAACTCAGCAGCCTCAAAGTCTCAATACCCAAGATCCTAACGGCTATCTTTCAAACAGCTACTTTCTAACGTTGAGTTTCAAATAGAAAGTTCAAGTCTCTGATGCATATATATATATAGGAGTTGAAGTTTGAACAAGTAGAACATAGACCCGACATTACATGACCTCTCTTCTATAGAAAAGAGAAAGAAAGCGTTCATAGATCTGAAGAGAGCTATTGCCTTAAACTTCAAAACATTCCAAGCTCTCATCATTTGAAAGGCTTTTTCTTTGGGTGGCTATTGTAATCTACATCTTCTCAGTCCACCACCCTCGAGTTAGAAAGAGTTAGAGCAATCTTATTCATCTTGTCTCTCTTTAGATTTATATGTTTGCTCATTTCTTGAGCAAGCATACTGTAATCTTTTCAGTATTGTAACCAGCAGGGGGTTTGTTCCCTGTAGTGCCCCTCCTGTGAAGGGAAGACCTACGGTTGTAGGTGGTCATTGTAGCCCTTGGTAAAGGGAAGACTTGCTTTGGTGCAAGTGGGTTGTAATACCTCTCAGGTTAAGAGAATGCCAAGTGTTCTTGGCAGTTAGTGAAATCCCAAGAGGTTCTTGGGGACTAGATGTAGGACTTCCATGTGAGAAGGGCCGAACCAAGATAAAATCCTTTGTGCACTTGTGTGATTGTTTCCGCCAAGTTTAACACTTGTTTCACACACTACACTAAGTACTAACGATTATATTTAGTGTTACCTATTTTCAGATAAGTTTTTAAAGTGCAAAGAAGTCCTATTCACCCCCCTCTAGGACATCTAAGCTCCATTTCGATCCAACATTATTTGTGTTCCTACCGTGCAACTTAAATTATTTAAGTCTATAGTAGGCAAAAAGTTTTAATTTCTTACCAACCAATTCACCCCTCCCCTCTTGTTGTGTAGGAAAACGTAAGGGAGCATATAATGCACAGTGGGATATAATTTAAAAATAAACCACATTTCCCACAAGAACATATCGGACCAGGATGATGTCTGGGGGTATGAATCTCATACCAACCATACAAGGGTAAGACTCTCACTTACGAGAGCTCGTATATCCCCTGAAGTGTAGAACCAATCTTGCAATGAAGGTGCTCACGTGACCTCCCTCTAGCAGTGTCCACACGGCAGTATCAGGCAATGATGCCTTATCCTACCGTCGCCATCTCCTCTACCTGTGCACATATGCGATGCAGTAGCAATAGGGCTGCAGCTAGAGTAGCAGTAGTAGAGCTGCAGCAAGAGCAGCAACAGAAGATATAGTAGCTGCATCAAGAAGAGGAAGCTTGACTCTCTCTCTTCTCTTTCTCTTCCTTGTTAGGAAGAGCATGGGAGGGAGGGAGAGAGCAGAAAGAAGAGAGGAAGATAGTGAGATGGGTGTGTGAAGATCTAGCTTGTAGCTCATCACACACTCTCTCTACTAAGTAGAGGGTGAGACTTCTACAACTGCATGGTCCGCATGTTGTGCGGCCATTCTGGTTACGGATCGGAGGACGACTAGCCATGCTTATCTTGACGACAACATAGGATATCGCCATCAGAGTTCGAGACATAGGTCCTATCGCCAAGACCCTCTGTGCTTACATCTGTCGCCATGAACCCCTGGCGACAAGTCACTCTATCTCAGGACAATCCTGGCAGCAGTTGACCTTGTCCGTTAGGACCATCCTGGCGGCGATCGAGTCATCGCCAAGACCATCTTGCACTGACTACCTTGTCTCCATCCTTGGTTATAAAAGAGTATATTAGATACTCTATCCAATCCTCTATCATCGTCATGTCACCACCTTTGTATTGTAACCCTCTAGGCCCACTACCGAGCTAGCCGTGAGTTGCACCAGTTAGAAGCCTTCTGACTCAGAACTTCTTTGACTTAGTGGATTTATTCTCTCCATAATAATTTACTCAACTCATCGACTATGGACATCCCACTAGTACACCATAGTCCCCAGACTACACAGGGTATCAAATCCATTGGATCTTTCTGCCCACAGTTACCAGTATGTTAGTCCCTCATTCACTAATATCCTAGAGCTGTATATAAGGCATGGTACTGTCGGCTAAAGAATCCATTCGATTCTTACTCCTTATCAATTCCCTGGAGAACTCCTTCTCTCTCAATCTGAGGGACCTGACTAGGAATTTGCTGAGCAATACACATGGTATATTCATCTCATGAGTACTGAGAGTAATGATCCTTTATTACCACACAATACATCGTAGGTTGACTACCATCCCAATAACCGTTGTAGTAGATCTGAAACTTCTAGACCTATAAGTCTGGCATCAATGAATGGAGTACTCAACCAAGGCTCAAATTGATGTCTCTGAAAGGTTTGCGAAATCCCAATATGGTAATCTAGAAGGGGGGGTTGAATAGATTACTGTCAATTAAAGTTTAAAACAACCCTTTTTAACCACAACAAGTCTTTTGAGTTTTCAGTAGAAACTGAGTGAGATTGAGATGTGTTAATGACGTGTAGATGAATTTGCAATTTATCTAGCGTGTGTAAATGCAATGTGCCTATCAAGCATCTAACGTGAAAAACTTCAAACCACAGGACACGAAGATTTACGTGGTTCGGAGTACACAAATCGTGTATCCTACGTCCACGGCACCACACACACACGTAGAGAAAACTGCTTATGAGAGAGTACGGTGACTACAACTCACACACACGTGTTTCTGATGTGCACCCACGATCAGAACAACACACACACGTGATCTCAAGCACAAGGTCGCTTGAATCACCACAACACACACATGGATGGTAGAAATACGAAAACAGAGAGAGTTCTGAGTGAGAGAATAAATCCTGGTGAAGAACTCTTCTGAGAACGCCTGGAGGAGGTTCAATCTTCGACTTGAATGCTTTGAGTCGATGGAGAAGGTTGAATCCTCGACGTTCTATCTTCAGGAACTGCTGGATCGACGGATCTTTAGGCTCTGGGCAGCAGTCTGAAGCAGAGCAGCAGCAACTCTTCTGGAATTTGGAATAGCTCTAGGTTTTTGGTTGTGGCTGCTTCTGTACGAATTTTCTTCCAAAGAGGTGTTTAAATATAGGTCTTCTCACTTGGAGAAACGTGAGACTTGGAAACACTATCTTGGATAACTTAGAAACTTTCCGTAGTTTGAAATATTCTCCGTCTGTCGACAGGTCTTGGCCAGCTGTCGACAGGCGATAGTGAGTTTCCATCAAACTGAAGTCTTGATCTTTGGCTCTGTGCAATCTGTCGACAGTCGATGACCATCTGTCGACAGATGTCTTCTTTTGTGCAAATGACAGAAGTCTGGATGTTCAGGACTGTGGGATCTGTCGATAGTCGACTTCCCATCTGTCGACAGATGAAGACTTCCTGAGCAATGTGACTTCGGGCTGATCTTTCCTGTGCAATCTGTCGACAGGTACTTTTGTGTCTGTCGACAGGTGACCTTATTTCTTGCTTTTTGTGATCTTTCTCACTTGTTTGGTGAGAGCTTGACTTTGGGCATTTGTACCTACATGATAAAACATGTAAAGTTAAGTATTTTGAATACACAAATGATCAAGTATTGCATTGGGTTCTTTGTCATGTGTCAAGTGTATCAAACCTCAATTGAAGTTATTCATCATCAAAAAACATGTTGTTATAAATGTTAGAATGAAAACCCAACATTCTCCCCCTTTTTGATGATGACACAATTATTCAATTAATGCATTGAGGTTTCTCCCCCTTTTGACAACATCAAAAGCATGCATATCAGTCAATCATAGAGACAAGGCACTGTGAATTCATTGATATGAAATAAGCATACACAGTACAAAAAGTTGTTTGACTGAAAGGGAAAGAAAGTACATGACAACAAAGTGGAAGCAAATTAGCACAGGACTCAGACATGACAAGACACAGACACTACGTGATGACCCACTCCTACATAGAACCTATCTAAGCAGCATCATCTGCGGGCGGAGCTGGAGCCTGACGAGTATCGTGCATCTCTGTCTGAAGTCTGGTGATACGGAGCTGGAGTTGGACTTGTGTGTCCGCAAGAGATTCCAAACTCGAATCCACTGTGTCCAATCTGGTATTCAGCTTCTTCGAAATGCATCATTCTCTGGAGCTGTAACTGTGCAAGCAAGTCTCGAATGGACGGCACAGGTGGAGCATCACTACCAGTATCCAGACGGGAGTCTTCAGCCTCGTCATCTTCATCAAGATTCTCATCTTCTTCTTCAACAATCTCCTCTACGGCAACAGCAGTGCCTTACCCTTAAGCTCCCGGGTGACAACGCCATCAACAGCT
This sequence comes from Colocasia esculenta, assembly GCA_014218235.1. Lineage (NCBI taxonomy): Eukaryota > Viridiplantae > Streptophyta > Magnoliopsida > Alismatales > Araceae > Colocasia > Colocasia esculenta. The sequence continues at coordinate 20,208 of JACBKR010004969.1, forward strand.
TGTATCCCATGCGATGTGCTGCAGTGAGATCAAAGCTGTTGCGGGAATTAAGCTCTATGCATTCGCTGTCCGGAATGACAATACCGATGAACCTCATCAGGGAGGTAAGTGGACAGCAAAGGGCATCGACCTCCGGGGTTGGTAGAAGCATTGTTTGATTAGACCAAGCATCAGAAGTGTAGATTAATGGGTTCACATCGGAGGAAGAAGTGAAGAGAGATTTGTGAACATCGGTGACCAATTCCCGACTGCCATGTTTTGGCGCAATCATGGTAGTGAATATGTGGTGGATCATCCGGGTCAGGGAGGAAATGAATTGGCATTGAGTTTAGAGATTTTCTGGGTGCCATCATAATCCTCAAGTGTGAGGAGAGGGTAGTAGACAGAGGCATCCGGAGTGTGGGTTAGGATATCAGCTCCGGAGTTGGGGATTTGAAGGGCTTTGCAAATAAGATTTTCAGTGACTTGAAATTTTGTGCCCTTCACTGTGGTAAAGAAATGATTATCTTGTGTGTAGCCAAGGTGGTTGTAGAAGTCACGAACGGGAAGGAGAATACCGCTTGTGATGGTAGAGAACTGAGTCCACCCCTGAGTGTCGAATAGGGGTTGGAGATTAGGAAACATATCGGCCAAGGACTCAAACTCTACATACCGTGGCTGGACAAACTTGGTATGCGTCCCCTTGGAGTGAGTGAGTTGAAGACGGGGAGGTACCACAAGCTCGGGAACGATCGTCCCGATGCTTTGTCCGGCGCTCAGCCTCAGCCCCGTCGTCACCGGGCCGAGAAGAGGAGGG
>JACBKR010004970.1:0-20778 GCA_014218235.1 Colocasia esculenta
GTCCGACCGACATATTTATGTGTATATTTTTTCCCCCGTGTCAACAAGCCCTGGTTTGTGAAGATGTGGTTCCATTTCCTTGAGGTGAGGCCAGGAGCGACTCAATAATGCAATGCAAACCAGAGACATTGACAAACCTAAGGGACAGTGGAATATGTTAGTTTGGGTATGTGCCTATGTGGACTAAGGAAGATAATTCCATTTCAAGAAAGATGAGATGAATAGGTAAAGAAATGTGATCATTTTGTCATTCTAATCCAAATGCTTAATGCATTTCAGAAACTGCTTATTTTTGTTACTAGTCCTATGCCCGTGCGATGCACGGAAAGTTTATAGATTTGATTTTCATATATATTAATAAAATTTTATATTTTATTATCAAAATGATTATAACTATTAAAGGAAGTACAACATATGTAAAATATGATAGCCTCATTTTGATAGGTGTAGAAAGAAATATTCATGAAAAACCGAATATATGTTAGAGAGTAGAAAGAAATGTTTAAAAAAAGCTCCAAATGTCTGCATGGCTTATCAGTGAAAAACATTTGATATGCACTCTATTTAAATAACAAAAATTATTGTCGCTATTTACTATGATCAATTTCAATTCTACTTAATATTAGATCAATATTCTTTTAATTATCTAAGCTCAATAAATGAAACATTGCCATGAAAAAAATTAAGAAATATTTGAAATCTATACAATAAACCTGGATGTAAATTTTTTGTGTTGAAAATTCAGATGTTAGGCCTCATGGCGTCATTAACCCAACAACTCAACAGCCTGCACAATAGGATTAACCATTAATTTGCTTCTATCACATATCCTAACTTTTAAAATTAATGGAATTATAATTTACTGTACAAATGTTATTCAAAATTCAATATTCGGTTTGCTAAATGACATATTGTATTCTTAAATAAACAACAAATTTATAGAAGTATATGGAGCATGGAAGGAAGAATCGCCGGGATCGAGCCAGAATCGCTCGATCCCGGATCGGATCGACCCCCCAAGGGTCGATTCCCCCTTGAAGAACCCCAAAACCCCACATTTCCGGCTGGATCGACCCAACTCAGTAGGATCTGAGTTGGATCGCTCGAGTCGAACCGGGATCGATCGATCCCGGCTCGATTCAGTCGATCCGGCCGGTTCAGTTCAAATTTGAACTTAAGGCGCCGGATCGACCCTTATCGGGTCGAATCGATCGATCCGGCGTCGATCCGACCCGATAAGGGTCGATCCCGATCGATCCGCGGTCGATCCCCCTTATTTCGCCCCTTCCCACCCGAGGACACCAAAAGATGCAGGTTTTGGTGTCCTAGGAAGGAAGGAAGGTGCTCCCCCTCCCCCCCCAGCTCGGGCTGCCTCCTCCACCGCCGCCGCCGGCCTCCTCCACCGCCGCGGCGTCCTCCCCAGCCGCCTCCTCCTCTTCTCTTCTTGTTCTTCTCTTCTTCTTCCTCTTCCTCTTCTCCTTCCTCTTCTACTTTTTCTTCTAAACCCTATCTTCTCTTTCAAGTTTGAAAGAGGTTAGAAGGAGCACATCCAGGGAGATCTTCTTGAGTAGATCTCAAGAGATCTTACTCAAGCAAGGAAGAAGTTGTTCTTCTTAAGGTATATTTCATTTTTTAATTTCGAAATTCAGTTATAAATTCTGAAAAAATGAAAACACATGTACACATGTTTAATCTTCTTATATCTTCTTATTCTTCCCTTACATTTGTCATTAGACAAAATCTCCAAATTTCACCCTAATTGGCTAATTAGGGTTTGATATTTGGGGCTTTTGTTGTATTAGCACAATTAGAGATCATTAAGTGTTTCAATCACTTAATTGACTTAATCATGCCTTTGTTTGATAATGTAACTATTTAATTTCAGGAAATTAGAGAAAATCTTCAATTTCACCCTAATTAGGGTTTGAAAATTGGGGCTTTTGTTGTATTAGCACAATTAGAGATCATTAAGTGTTCCAATCACTTAATTGACTTAATCATGCCTTTCTATGATATGGAACTATTCATTTCGGAATTAGAGAAAATCTCTAAATTTCACCCTAATAGGGTTATATTAGATGTAATTATGTTTATAATTGTATACTTACACATGAATGTGTTTGTATTCTTAATTTGTTATAGGATTAGCAAGTATGGCTGATGAGGGACACGAGGAAGAGCACCACAAGTAGACATTGGATGGAAACACGGTGTCCTTATTGATGCTGCCTCTAAGAGAGTGCGGTGTAACCACTGTGGTAAGGAAATGAATGGAGGTGTATACCGCCTAAAACAACACATTGCAGGCATTGGAACAAATGTAGTAAAATGCAAGCATTGTCCACGGAGTTAGTGAATGAGATGAAAGAGTACATGGCTGGAAGACAACAACAAAGAGGCATACGTATTCAACATCAAGAAGAACTGCATGAAGAGATTTCTGGGAAGGGAAAAAGTAAGGCTGCAATGAAAGGAAGACAATTCCTGTTGATGTTGAGGACTCAGATGATACAGATTATGAGGATCTCTCACCTAATGAGAGAATATCGAGAAGGACTACGGCAGAGTCGGCGTGCTGCCATGTTAGAAAGTGACATGCGGAGGTTCCATAGTACAAGAGAAGGATCATCATCAGGGGCTAGTGTAACACGGCCACCGGCACCACCTATCAGGAGAGGTGGTTCAATGAGGGGAACGGGACCAACTAGTGGGCTTGACACATTTTTGCACAGGAAACCTTCATCAAAACAGCCTGGCATAAAGCATGCATGAAAGGGTAAAGGCCACAGCTGCTTCCGCCAAACATGCAGTTAAAAACATTGTAAAATGGTTTTTGCATGCAGGGGTCCCAGCCCATACAGCATCTAGTCCTTATTTCCAGACAATGATAGATTCAGTTGGTGAGGCAGGCCCAGGTTTGAAAGCTCCTACACCAAGGAGATTTATGGCAAATATCTTGAAGAGGAATTGACTGAGATAAAGGATTGGGTGGCATCATTCAAAGATATATGGATGGCAAGAGGTTGTACTCTTATGTGTGATGGATGGACGGAACAACAAGAAGGTCTATGATTAACTTTCTTGTATATTGCAGTGAGGGTACAGTGTTCATGAAATCTGTAGATGCAAGTGGACAATAAAAATGCAGATTACTTGTTTAGGCTGATGGATGAGATGATTGATGAAATTGGCGAGGAAAATGTAGTCCAAGTTGTCACTGATAATGAAGCTAGTTACAAGGCAGCTGGAAGAAAATTGATGGTAAAACGACATCATCTTTATTGGGTCCCTTGTGCAGCACACTCCTTAGACTTGATGATGGAGGATATTGGGAAAGATAAACATGTGCATGACTTGGTGTCCAAGGCGCAAATGATTACTACTTTTATTATGGACACAATAGAATCTTACATATGATGAGAGAGTGCACAGATGGACATGACATAATTCGTCCTGGCCCAACAGATTTGCCTCACAATTTATTGCATTGGAGAGTCTGCATAAGTTTAGACATGAGTTGGGCACTCTTATCACAGTTCTGAGTACTTGGCACATGTGGCTACATTGAGAGAGGAATCCAGAGATGTCGCACATGAGATTTCTTGCTTGATCAGTGACCATCGTTTTTGGGAGAAATCATTTATATTTGAAGCTAATAGAGCCTCTTGTACAAGTGTTGAGGATGGTTGATGGAGAGGACAAGAATGACATGGGTTACTTATATGAGGCTATGGATAAAGCCAAGGAAAGGTTGAGAGAGAAGCATCCGCAGGCATATCAAAAATGGTGGAGAATTATTGATGCAAGATGGGAGTCCACACTCCACCACGATTTACATGCAGCAGGTAAATGTATTATCTTATTGTGCATATTTCTTATTAGCATGAGTTGAATTTCTAACTTACTAGACATGTTTTGTACATATAGGGTATTTCTTTAACCCTAGGCATCAATATAGTGATTCCCCTCACAATGATGGTGAGGTGCTCCAGGGGACAATCAATGTCATCGGAGATTATCTAGGAGCATGGACGAAAGAATAGATGCTATGATAGAGGTACGCCAAGTTAAAAACTTCATTCCATTTTCATGTATTCAATATACTTTTGGAGTTACACTTAGCAACTGTATTATACTGTAGATGGACAGATTTAAACTGAAGTTGGACATCTACAGAGATTATGATGTTAAAGAAGCAGTGACCAGAATGGGTCCGAGTAAGAACCTTCAGACTTAAGCTCATGCTTACTTCATAACAAAATGACAAATCACTTGTATTATGTGCTAATTCATTGTATGTTTTTTTTTTTTGTAGGTGAGTGGTGGGTTATGTTAGACTACAAGACTGGTCAAAGAAGTCCACTTGCAAGGATTGCTATTAGAGTACTCAGTCAGACCACTTCATCTAGCCAGTGTGAGAGAAATTGGAGCACTTTCTCACTTATTCACACAAAAGTGAGGAACAGGTTGAGTGCAACTAGGCTAGAGAAGTTGGTCTATTGCCACTACAATATGAGGTTGAAGCTGAAATGCATTAAAGATAGACAAAAGAAGAGCGAGGCAAGGCTAATGACTTTTGCAGGTAGTCATTGGGAGCAACGTTTTGCAGAGAGGGAAGCATTATCATCTCAAATTGATGTTGATGAGTTATTTGATGAGGAACACCCACTAAATGCATGGGTGGAAACAAGACAGGAAAGGGATGTTCCAGAATTTGACCCTCGCGATTGCTCATGGGCGGAAGGAGAATTGGATGGAGTAGAGGCTCGAGATCCAGAGCTTAGGGTAAGTGAGGACCAACCTCTCACCCTCGGTCCTCTCTTCTCTCAGCCACGACACTCAGCTATCTTGCCAGAGACATCTAGAGTGCCTCCCACTCAGCCTGCATTAAGAAGAGCTGCAACACAAAAAGAGAGGAGTTCAAAAGCCATAGAGCTAGAAAAAGAACATATACCAGGCAAAAAAAGAGAAAAGTGCAGCAACCAATTCGTAGTGATGACACCACACAAGATCCAAATGATGATGATGATGATGATGATGATGGGGCTGCCACTGGGGCCACAGGAGCTGGCCAGGGATATGCAGGATATACTGGGGCCACAGGTGTAGGGCTTACTGAAAGTTATGTACCAGAAACAGAACATCAGGGAGGCGGAGGAGAAGGACAAGGGCATGGACAAGGGGGATATGAAGGACAACAACATCATGCAGCCTATGAGTGGCCACCTTGGGAGCCAAACTATAGTTCAGGGTCTACTCATATACCTGCATTTCAGCCTCCCATTTTACCGTACTCAGATATTAGTAGCTCACCTTATGGAGTACAAGGAGGATGGGGACCTTGGCCTTCACAAGAACAAGAGCCTAGTGGCCCTAGTGAAGCAACAAGTACATACAAACCGCTTGGTATATGGTGTCCAGCTCCATCACAATCTGGAGAAAGCTCAAGTCAACAATTTACACCAAGAGGGATTCAAATGGGTATGCATGATTTAGCAAATTCCCTCTTTGGTTATAGCTACCAAAACCCAAATGATGGTGGCTCATCTATGTCTGGAAGTGGATGGAAAGATTATTAGTCTTCTATCAAATGTAAGTTACATGTACAATGTCTTAAATTCATGTTTTATGTACTATGAATGCATGTATAATTGATTTTTGATGCAAATCTTAGTTCTTTCATATATCAGATTTTTCTTTTTTTTTTTCCTGAATTTTTCCTGAATTTTCCTGCATTTTTTTCCAAAAAATAAACATTTTATAGTCTGGCCGATCCAGGATCGGCCAGACTTCCCTGGGATCCAGCGGATCCTTCGATCCGATCCGATCCAGGATCGGATCGACCAGGGTCGATCCCGATCCCGATCCCGATCCTGCCTTCCATGATTGGAGATGTGGCGTGCTACAATCAGAAATTGTTATGTTCGTGCGGTGTCATCATCACGCCAAGTCGGTGCCTCCGCCACTCACCCCACAGGCAAGTCGGGTTGTCGCACAATTTTTCTCTCTCTCCTCCAGGTTATCTCTCTCTCTCTGTTTTCGTCGCCTATCCTCTGGGGGGTTCTGGGGGCCCGGCATGAGATCTGCGGGGGACTTCCCAGTCAAATTCCCACCTGCCCCCCTCCGCTCCCACTCCCTCCATCGCCTCCTCATGGCGGATGCCCAGGAGACTGCCATGCACGCAGTCATCAGTCTCTGCCGCCAAGGCTTGCTGCTGCACGCCTGGGCAGCTATCAAAAGTCGTCATGGGCAGGTATCAAAGGTGCAAGCCAAGAGCTCCCTGTAGTCGCCAGTGAGGGTGGAGGAGTCATAACACCTGCCCATCACTTCTCCTCTTGCACTTAAACAGAAGGCTGGGGTGGTTGGATGCTGTGAGCTTCACAAACCCATGGTCATGGTTGGGGAGATGCTCGACTACAGTTGCGCCGGCCACAATGTGGATGGTCCCATTCAGGGGGCTCTGCATCTGGACTTCTCCTGGATGGTGCAAACACTCTACAGGCATGGACGAAGGGAAGCAGAACATTAAACACTTAAAACTCACATAGTAGGATATGAGATGAATGGGTGTTTTCACTTGAAATGTGAAGACTATAAGAGAGAATGGAGACTCACTCCCCCCATCTAAACATCTCACATGGTTTAAATTGGAGCTCTTGGCTTGCACCTTTGGCTTGCTGCTGCATGCGGCCACTGCTTCCCCCACCACTGCGTCCGATGGCCCCCGCACCAGTAATGCCGGCAGTACCCACAAACACACTCACACAGAGAAAGAGAGTAGGTAGAGAGAGACCGCGACACCGGTCGTCCACCCAGCCTCCCTCATCCGACCTCCACCGATCAGCACTCCCCCGAAAACACACCCACACACACACCCACACACAGATAGAGAGAGACTGCTGCGCCGGCCACCGCTCCCCCCACTGCTGCTTCCGGCGGCCACCGCACCAACACCCAAGCCCTCTGTACCCCTCCCCTCCCCATACCGCTGCTTCCGATGGCTGCACCAGCACTGAAGCCCGCCGTCTACCCTCTCCCCCACACACATGCACATAGAGAAAGAGAGAGATAGAGAGAGACGGCTACACCGGCCACCGCTTCTCCCACCACTGCTTCTGATGGCTCCCGCATGAGCACCCAACGGCGGCAGTTACTGTCGCCGACTCGGTTGGGGGAGGGAGAGAGAGAGAGAGATATTTGAGTGCTGCATCGGCCAAAGCGACATAGTGAGAGAGAGAGAGAGAGAGAGAGAGAGAAGAGAGAGAGGGAGAGGAGAGGGAGGGAGGGAGGGAGGGAGAGGAGAGAGAGAGAGGAGAGAGAGAGAGAGAGAGAGAGGAGAGAGAGAGAGAGAGAGAGAGAGAGAGAGAGAGAGAGAGAGTTAGTTAGTTAGTTAGTTAGTTAGTTAGTTAGTTAGAGTTAGTTACCTCAGTTCAGTAAGTTGCAGGGAGAGCGACAGAGAGCGTAGCCTACCCCACAGGAGCACGCGCTAGAGAGGGTTAGTTAGTTAGAGTTAGTTACCTCAGTTCAGTAAGTTGCAGGGAGAGCGACAGAGAGCGTAGCCTACCCCACAGGAGCACGCGCTAGAGAGAGAGATAGTTGCAGGGGGAGAAGGAGGTCACTGTTGCAGGGATATATGTAGAATCTGAAGGAAGAGAGAGAGATGCAGGGTGACACATAAGAGATGAGATTGTGGATGGTAGTTGCATGGAACTGCAGGATTTCATGCCCGGAGTTGAGTTCCGTGAGAATTTACTGATTGCCATGTGGCCAAAATCAAAATTAAGCAGGAAACAGGGAACATGTTTCCGAGATGGATAGTTATGCAGTTTTCTTTTAACTTCAGAAAGTGCTTGGAATGTTTTTTTTTAAATCTTGAGATCGCATTTGGGAGAGGGATAGGTTAGGCAGTTTTTTTTTTTTTTTTTGATTTTTTTGTCTTGTTGACACGTGGCTGCTTCAAACTGTGTTATATATATATATCATAGATTTGGGTTTCTTGTAATTGAACATTGTAATGCTGATTTCTTCTGCTGACTATATTATCATTAGTCTGATTAACAGTTTGATAGATTTATATTGCCTTGTTCTGTAATTGACTTTGTCTTATGTTCTCTCTGGATTTGCCTTTTTCTTTACAGGTTCTAATTTCATCTGGACATAATGATCCAAAGAATGATCAACGCGATAAAAAGCTCAAGAAAAATGGCAAGGCCACGGAAAAGAGGATTCATAGAAAGAAATCGAGTTCCAAAACTCTCAAGGGCAAAGGAAAAGATTCATTGGACTCATGTGTCGAAATGGATTCTCGTCTTTTATCTGCTCTTCTAACTGTGTGTTTCTAGTCCTTTCAATTCTTGTTTGTAAAATACGAACAACTCTATGATGCCTTGGGATGTCATTATGTCTTTGCATATCTGAATGATTGGATCTAAGCCATAGTTTTCAAGGTGGGCACCTATGCATCGCATAGGTGCTAGGGAGCTTTAGAGCAGACTAGGCGCTACCACCAGCCCGCCTTTCTCAAGGCCAAAAGGCCAAATGGTGGCCCAGGCAAGTGCCTAGGTGCGCGAGGTGGCCCGCCTGCGAAAACCTTGGCCTGTTGGGCCGACTTGCAACCACACACAGAACCCGGTCAAATTGTGTTGACCCCTTTTCAAAACCCTTCACCCCTTCGTCTCCCAGGTCCCAACCCCACTCCCTTTTCCCTCCCTCGCGATCACAGAACCCAGAACTCCCTCTCTAGGATTTTTCAAGAGACCACCCTGTAACTGACCACACTGGGCTGCCATCTTCCACTTTCCCACCCCCACTGCCTTTTCCTTCCCTCACGATCACAAGCCCCATAACTCTCTCTCTAGGGTTTTTCAAGGGGCCACCCTGCAACTGACCAGTGTCTTCCACTGTCATCCTCATCGGAGCTTCCATCTTCCACTGTCCTCTGCACACCAGCGAGTCAGCCCACAGCTACCTAATAGGTACACTGCCAGCGACCCTTCCTTTCCTCTCTCTCTCTCTCTCTCCTCCTACCTAGCATCCCCCTTCTCCCTCTCCCTAACAGTCCCACACAGGTCCTGTGCAGTCCCCCTCTCTCTGTCACACATAGTCCTCTGTCCCCTCTCTCCCTTGCAGAGTTTCCCTTCACTCACACACAGTCACAACTAACTCAGAGTCTCAGACACAGTCTCCCTGTTGCATTGTTTTTTAGTTTGACTTTAATTTTTTATCTGTTTTCATTTGACTTTAACTCATGCACACACACAAAGTTGCCCTGCATATATATTTTGTATGTATATAGAAACCTATATATATATATATTTATATTAGCATAGTCTTTAACTCTTTTTTAATGAGCTAGGTGGGCTCGTTATCATCTGAGTGCTTAGACACCTATGGGCACCTTGGGTTGCTTCATCACTTGACAATTATGATCTAAACATGTAAGATACAGAAATGCTTATTGCACTTTCAAGTTTGCAATAAGTGCACTCCCTAGGGCTCTCATTGGAGGGCACAATGTACCAGAACTTCATTGACCAATACAGAGCCCTTGTGAGTGCTCTAATTGCACTTTTGAAAGCGCAATGGGTATTTCCTTATAAGATAATCCCACATTGAAAAGAGACAAAATTACTAATGTGCTTATAATAGTGGAGCCTCTCCACTCATCACCTTAAAGTTTTGAGTTGGAAGGCTCAATCCAATAAATTTTAACATAGTATTAGAGTATATAGTATATTCTGAGTTGCGCATCCCATGTTTATGCTCCACATGATGGAGCCTAGAATTGGCCTACATGTGAGGGGGCATGTAAGAATAGTCCCACATTGAAAGTGGACAAAAATATAATGTGTTTTTAATAGTGGAGCTCTTTCCGCTCATCACCTTAAGATTTTGAGTTTGAAGGCACAATCCAATAAATTTTAACATGGTATCATAGCCCATCATGTGATCCAGACTGTACACCCTCACTTTATGGTTCACGTGATAGAGCCTTAAAAACAGTCTGCACGTGAGGTGGTGTGTAAGAACAGTCCCACATTGGAAGTGGACAAAAATATAAATTGTGCTTAATTTTGTCCACTTCCAATGCTGGACTATTCTTACAAAACATAAGAAATGTCTTTGCAATTCTGACGTCAATTTTCATAGATGTTGTATGGAATATGTTGTAACTAAAGAGAATATATGGTGAGATTTAATTATCTTCCTTGAACTGAGAAAATCATCTTATTCTGAGGTAATGGAAGCTACTATTATGTTTCCAGTGCTTAGAATATTAGAAGTAATTACTTCGTTTCCAGTACAGTGAGTAGAAAAACTCTTCTTGAAATATGTAAGCCCATACTTTGGTGCAGCTAGGTTGGAAGAACTTTTGTGGCTATTTTTCAACTTTTAACAAAGTTCCAAGAGCTTCTTAGATTGGATTAGAAATTGCAATTGCTAGGGATGTTTTTTTTATGCAACTATCTAAATCAGTTTTAATTGTACTTGTTAATTTCTCATTGAAAGTGGAAACTAAAATTCCACCAAGCATGCCCTTAAGGTTGTTACCGTTGTTTGGAAACAGTTGCTGATAAAAAAGGTGACTAACCTGCTAAACCATTTTGAACTGCTCGTAGGGGCATCATGGATTTCTTAAAAAGACAATTGTTTAAGTGGAAGCATAAATTGTTTTCATCTTTTTCCAGAGAGATCTTTCATGTGCTCTTTCAGAGGCTGCCTAGAACTACTCCATTCTATCTTCCTTGGTATTAAAAACAGGTGGCTTGGAAGATATTTCCAGGTCACTACTCCTGTGAGCACTACAAGCTGTCTATGTTGCCCTTGATTGCTCATATGCACTACAAATGGTTTGAACAAAGTATAATGTGTGTGGGGTAGATGTTTGACCTTCATAACCATGCATGACATAATCAAGCAGGTTATGAGTTATTTTCAGTTTCTTATCTAATCTGAAGCCCCACAATTGTTCATGCAGGGAGTTAACAGAGCATTCCCTTTTGTTGCAAGTGATGAGGCTGATGATATAATAGAGGTTCAAACTCCATACTTTTCAGATTGGTAAGCCTATATTAACATATTTCTTATTGAGGCACTGGATTCCCAAGAGTAAACATGGATCTTCGGCTGTCAATTTTTTTCATTGCAGGTTCATTCAAAAAATTTTAATGTAGGCATACAAGCATTGACACTTCTATACCAAATATCCTCCAAGAACCAGATTCTTAGTGATCGCTTCTACCGTGCCTTGTATGCAAAGCTTCTTACCCGCTGCCTGAATTTTTCCAAGGTAATTCTTGTTTAAAATGTTCTTCCTCAAAGAGTTTCTTTCTTATGTACAATTTTAGTTCTACTTGACGTTTCTTCTTAGTTACTAGTTGAGATACATTCAACGTGAATTGTGAAGAGCCAGAACAATCTGCTATTGTCCTGGCCAAGAGCATTCGTTTGAAGGAGTAGGTGTTTGCATGCTTGGTGAGGGAGAAGGAACAGGTTGGGGAGTTGAGGAAATCAGAGATCTCCTTAATGAAGTTGAGTTATTGTGATGGAACGTGCGAAGGGGTGGCAGACCAGGTTGAGATTTCCTTTGAGGCGGCTGAGAAGGACCTTGAGGGGAGTCTTCTCTAAGATCAACAGGCACTGGAGTGTGAGCATCAGGGGAGGGCCTCGATCTCACTCGAGAGCGGGTAGGAGCAGTGAGGAGGGAGAAGGAAGGGGGAGGCTCCTCTATCCATTCGTCAACGAGGATTGTCTTGTGGAATTGAGAGCGTTGGGAGGGGCCTCTATCGTAGACCACAAGTCCATTTTGATGAAGATTTTAGGCAGTTTAGTAGGTCCCTCGGTTTCAGTTTGAGCATGTTTGGCTGAAGGAGGCTGATTTCTTAGAGACGGTCGCAGGTGCCTGGAGTGCTCTTGTTGCCAACCCTCGGCTATGGGTACTTTGGTGAAGAAATGAAGCATACTACATAGATTCTCCACTCTTGGGTAGGGGTGTCAAGGGGGCGGGCCTGGACCGGGCCTTGCTAGGCCCGGCCCAGGCCCGGTTTTTTTAAAAGCCAGCCCGGGCCCGGCCCAGCCCGGGGGTAGGCCCGGTATGGGTGGCCCGGCCCGGCCCAGCCCAGAAAAAGCCCGAAAATGCCCGGCCCGGCCCGAAAAAAAATAGAAAATATTATTTTTATTTATATAATATATAATTTAATATATCTACTATAATATATCTATAAAAAAATAATTATATTTTACTTATATCTATATTACATTTAACTTGTAAAAGATTATGTTTTTGAGTAGATTTATTGTAGAAAAATACATATAAATTTTTTTTTCTAAATATAAAAATATATTTAATATAAATTATATTATATTTTCGGGCCGGCGGGCCGACCGGGCCGGGCCTCACAAACCCCAAGCCCGGCCATATTTTTTTTGGGCGGGACTAAACATTAAAAAATTTCACGGGATCATTTTTCCGGCCCAAGCCCGGTTAAAACCGGGCCGGGCTTCCGGGCCGGCCCGATCCAATTGACACCCCTACTCTTGGGGGGTAGATAAACCATCCTTGGGAGGTGGCTAAAGACAAGATCATTCAACACTTACAGGGTTGGATAGCTTGGAGGCAAGCCTTATAGATAGGGTTGTCAATGGGTTGGGTTCAGCTTAGGCCTTATGGATATGGTTGTCAATGGGTTGGGCCTAGGCCGGGCTAAGCTAGGCTCGGCCCAAACCTGACACCATCTTTTCTAGGCCTAAGGCCAAGTGACATTGAGCCGGGCCGGACCCAACTAATCCACTAAATTATAAAGCCGGCCTGGCCCGAAAAATTAATAAATATTTTATTAAAATTATTAAAAAATGCATGCAAGAGTATTGGTCGACTAAATACTTAATATCAGTTGACCAATTTGGAGTTTGGTCGATCGAAAGCTTAATATTGGCCGACTGACTTGTGGTTCGGTCGACCGAAAGCTAAATATCGATCGACTAGTTCGGGGTTCGGTCGATAAAAAAATTTAATATCGCGGGACCATCAGGCTTGCTCTGGCCAAATAGAAAGCCTAAGTCCGGCCTAAAATTTCAACAAATCGGGCTTTTAGGCCCACCTGAAAGCCCACAGGCTTAAAGAAGCATGGCGGCCCGAACCCAATGTCTGGCCAAGCCCGCAGGCCTACCGGGCTGGCCCGACACAATAATAGCCCTACTTATGGATGAGAAAAACGGGGCTTGAGGGACTTCTTGAGGTGCTAGTTTGATGATTTGCTGGCTAGAGAGGAAACTTATTAGCGACAGAGATCGAGGGATAACTGGATTAAAAAGATGATAGGAATATAACCTACTTCCAACGGATCGTTTAGGGAGGAGGAGGACCAACGCCATCTCTAGCATCAAGGTGGGGGGAACCTACTTCCAACGGATCGCTTTAGGGAGGAGGAGGACCAATGCCATCTCTAGCATCAAGGTGGGGGACTGGTGCTCTTAGCCTTCTCTTCACCAAGGATGGCAGAGTAGGGTCGGGTGGCTGGGTCGGCCCCAGCCGATCCCGACCCGGAGTCGGGCTGAGTCGAGCAGTAGACTTTGCAAACCTAGTCCAGTGGGGGGTGGGTGTTCCCCCCCCCCCCCCAAGTCGGGTCGGCATGGGCCGATTCGTCCGAGTCGGCCGACTCCGTTGCCATCCATGCTCTTCACTGGCAGAGGTTATAGATCAAGCGAGAGTTCTCTACTCTTTGTTCTTTGAGGAGTTGTCTTGCAGGCCGAGGATTGTTGCTGACACCTACTTCCCAGCCTTCCCTTATCTTTTCCCCTCTTCAGAGGAGGAGGTCCGCCCATACTGTCTTTTCTTGGCAGGACATAGGGCCCAGGCCTCGATGGCTTCCCCTTAATATTCTTTAAGAGGTGTTGGGGGTAATTAAAGAGATCCTCATTGTGACATTAAAATTGGTGCTAAAAGGGGGATAAACCCCCTTATCTCATTATCAAACCCATCCTTAGAGAATTTCAGAAGGGAGAGCTCACTTGGGGGCATCAATAAGATTCTATTGGTTCTCATCCCTAAGAAGATGAGTGCCCATTGCTTTCGAGATTTTAGGCCCATCAGCTTGTTCAATGGTACTTAGGAGATCATGACCAAGGTTTAGTAGGAAGGTTGGTCGCTATGATGGATAAATTAGTCAGCCATTTCTGAGGAGCTTTCATCAGAGGAAGACGTATCTTGGACAACTTCTTGGTGGCACATGAGTGTATCTTTGCTTTTAAGCAGCAGAAGAGGAAAGGGGTGGTTTGAAACTGGACTTTGAGAAGGCGTATGACAGGATGAGTGGCAGTGTCTCTTCGATGTCTTGCATAGGATGGGTATTGGGGCTTGGTTGGGTAAGGGCTTGTGTCACTTTTGCTTCCTTTGTCATTCTCATAAATGGAAAGATGACCTCTTGTTCCAAACAGTCGGGGTCAATGCCAAGAAGATCCCCTTTCTCCCCTCCTGTTTGTGCTTGTGGCTAGTGTTGTTGTCGGACGCGAAAAATTTCGTGAGAATTTATGAGGTTGAATTTAATTTGATTTTTTTATTTTACTTTGCGGGGCGTGCCAGTCTGTCTAACAGATAGAGTTGAGATCCGCGCGATGCGGAGGAGAGTTTAATGTCCAAGGAGGAAGGACAAGTGCCCAATTTTATTTTGAACTTATTTGTTCCGTGATTTTATTTTATCAGGCGATTAGGGTAGCGTGTGCTGGACCACTTTCTCCATCGATCAGAATCAATGTTTATTTACATCGGATTAAAAGCTTTTGATGTTGATTTACATCATTTTAACCCGAACACCATGATAGCAAAAGTCGAGGTTTACATTTTTCTAGAAAATGGTAGTATGGTGGTTTATTTTTTTTATTGGACGAATGGATTTTGCTTCGAAAAGAGATTTTGTTTTGAAAAGAGCATGAGCTCCATTTGTGGGTTCAGCATGCAATTTAAGAGATGGGTGGGTATAACTCGTGGATTTATTTGATATTTGAATATGTTGTGTATTTCGGCAGAGCTTCCGCATGGGCAGAGTTACTGCGCAAACACCGAACATATATTTGATGAACATATGGCAGTATTTATTTTGAGGTAGAGTCTCTGTACGGGCAGAGTCTCATAAAATACGCACATATGAACATATATTGTGAACATATGAGTATGCTTTTTGGGCAGAACTTCCACTTGGGCAGAGTTTCCCTTAAAAGACATACACATATGAGCACAAAGACATATCCTTACGGAGACTCGCTAAACGTGAGGGAATAACACAAATGTTGTCTAAATGCTTAAATCCATGGAGACTAACTCGACATGGAAACATTTAGAACACAAGACATAAAGATGTTAAATATCTTATGTCCATGGTGACTAACTCAACATGGAAGGCATTTAAACATCGAAGCACACGAGCACATTTATTTTATCTCCACGAGACTAACTCGATGTGGAGATATGAATATGTATTTGGATTTTAGAATCCCCCCATGGAGACTAACTCGGCAGGGGGGGGGGGGGATTATGGCATGGAAGGCAGGATCGAAATCGGATCGGGATCGCCCACGCCCGATCCCCGATTCGATTCGGCTGATTCCCAAGCAGAATCGAAAGAATCGGCCTGGATCGGCCATGGTCGATCCGATCCAGAATAGGCCGATCCCGATCCGATCCGGCTGATTCTGCCTTTCATGGATTATGGAGATTTCGTAGTCGGAGGGGGACAATCTTTTTACTTGCCGAGGGCGAATACCTTCACGCCGTGTAGAACCTTCACGAGCAAGTTAGAATTTCCTTTCAAACGAACTTTGAATTTCAGAAAATCCCCTTTGCAATTTCCGAAGACCAAAACTCCGACCCTTTCCAAAAGATTCCGCCCCGTTGCCATCGAGCTACATGGGCTATTTATAGGGGTTTTGCCCCTTTACATTGAGAGAGGAGAGAGGGGTAACTGATGGAAAGGTTCCATAGTTAAGGGAGAGCTTCATTGGTTAAGGAGATCTTCCTTAAGTCCTTCTTAACCGATGGAACGGTTAAGGAAGAGCTCCATCGGTTAAGGAGATCTTCCTTAACCGATAGAAGAGTTCCATCGGTTAAGGGGATCTCCCTTTAACCGATGGAAAGGCTCCATGGTTAAGGATCTTTCTTAACTGATGGGAGGCCTCCATCAGTTAAAGGGATTTACATGGTGGTTTCTCCTATAAATATACACCCTCGTCTTTTTACGAGAGGTGTTGATGCTGTGAAATCCTTGGACCTTCTTGGGATCTTCTGATGAAAAGTTGAATTTTGCAAGTGCTTGACGCTTCCTCTTGCCGTGTTTTTGGTGTTGTAATGTTCTTTGAACTTGTTCTTATTGACCTTGTGTTGTCGAATTTCTTCCGCAAATATATTCTTCGAAGCGTTGTTCTTTCCGAACTTTGGCTTCATTGAAGGAGTTTGGTGCTGACTTCATTAAATTTGAAAGTGATTTGGACCCAACATTACCTAAGTAACCATGGCATTACTTAAGTAACCGTTGGATATATAAATAACTTTTGGCATTCCTTTTGTGGATATCCGTTGCGAACTTTAAGGGTTCAACAGTTGTCAACAAGGTGTGGAGAAGGCCGAGGCTATTGGTTTGATTAGAGGTTTTCAGGTGCTTAGAGATGGCTCCACTCTTACCCATTTGCAGTATGTAGATGATACTATTATGTTCTTGGACGATAGGGGTCAATATCATTTTATGGCGAGGCTCTTGTTAGAGCTTTTGAGGAGGTCACTGGTATGAAGGTTAATTTCAATAAAAGCCTTCTGGTGAATATGGAGGAGAGACCTTTTTTGACAGTAGTCATGCTGTTGGGTTGGTATTGGGGAGTTCCCCTTCTCTTACTTGGGTCTTCTTCTTTCCCCGAAGGCTCTTCGCTGTACAGATTGGCTACCCATGTTTCAGTGGTAGTTTAGAGTCTAGACTTGCTAGATGGAAGGCTATCTTTGTGTAGCTTGGTTTGGGTATGTTCTGCATTCCTAACACGATGGCTAGAAAGCTAGAATCAACTCAAAGCAGATTCTTTTAGCATGGTAGTGAGGATAGGTGCAGAGGTTGACATGATATTTATTGAGGTAGGATTACCACCAACAAGATCAAAAGAGGTTTAGGGCTGAACGTCAGAAACTTCAATTTATCTTTCTTATGTAATGGCTGTAGTGTTGGGGAGTGGGGAAGAGGGGTTATGGTCTCAGGTGATTAGACGTTGCTACTTTTCCTCCTCGAGGGTTTGGGACATGGCCCTATTCTCCCGCCTGAGGATTTTCCCTCTCTAGTAGAATATCTTTGTTTGCAGGGACTTTCTTGCCACTAGTGTTCGGTGTCCTTTTGGGAGATAGTCATAAGTGCCTCTTTGGACAAGGATGGGTGGTTCGTTTCGGTTATCTGTTTCGGAGGGGTCCAATACCGAAACAGAAAAAATACATAAAAATCATCAGAATAGAAAACAAACGACATGCATTTACATTGAAAAGAAATTGGAGGAAGTGACAGATAGATGTTGTCTCATGTTAATGGAATATTATATGCATATTAAACAGTTAACAATAAACATTGAGTGATCTTGTAGTCTTCCACTACCATAAATATTACAAGCACAATAAAATTGTGTTCAACCTTAATCAAGCTTCAATAGATCTTAAACACACCTAGTTATATAAAAGCCCTAATTTTTAATACCTAATTTGACCTAATTACATGACATCAAGATAATTAAGAGCATACTTGGAACCTAAAATAGTCAATGAAGCTTAATTAACATTCATTGACCCTAAACATAACTAATAATACGAAAGCCCCAATTTTTAATAGTTAATTACCTCTTAATTAGAATATTTAGCCTGAAAATATGACTATTCTGTAATTAACAACATGCTAAAACTTGAAACCATTGAATGAAGCTTATTTAATCTTCAATGGACATTAACAAACCTAATTACACAAAAGCCCCAATTGTAAACCTTAATTTAAATTTAATTTGGAGATTTACCCTAATTACATAACATAAAAAAAAAGACTCACCATGCTCCCCACTAAACTGCCATCTATGAACCTTAATTGACCTTTTAATCATGTGAAACTTATCTAACTATACTAAAACTCTAAATTTACATCACTAAATAATTTTAATTTGGGGTTTTCCCCTAAATAAGCTGTAAAATAGCTATATGTACTTACGTAGTGTACAAACTTACTTATAGCATGCAAATCTATAGAAGAAGTAAAGAAAAACAAATACATAGAAGTTTCTTCAATGCAAAGGTTGAGAAAATGGCATCTATTCTCTCTGCAAACATATCGGCGGCGGCAGCGGGAAGCAAGGATCCGGTGGCAAAATCCTCCCTCCAAAGTCGGTTTCCACCCTCCTTGCACCCCTGCAGCAGCCCCCCTCCCCCCCTTTGTGGCAAAACCCCTCAATCTGAGATCTGAAGGGGCCACGGACGCGAACTCCCCCTTAAAGGGGGAGTTGGAGTTCGCCGACACCAGGCGAAATGGTTTCGGTGTCGCCCGAAACCATTAAAAAACTATATATATATTTGAAGTTATCGGATTGGAACAGTGCTTCAGTCTGTTTTCGTATCGGGGGGGGGGGGGGGCGGTGTCCAATACCGACACGTGTCGGACGACACCCCTATCTATGCTTCTAGAAGGATAGATGGTATGATGACTTTATCTTAGAATCCTTGTTCTCTGGTTTCTTCACCATTTTGGCGACACCTCTTGGTATTGTGGCCCAAGCTTTGACCTGGGCTCCGATCTTCAGGCGAGACTTCAGTCAGGAGGAGGTGGAGCAGCTCTCGAGTCTTCTTTCCTTGCTTCTCTCCTTCCATCTATAGGATGGGGAGGATGGTTGGATCTGGAGATGAGAGAAGAAAGGTATCTTTTCAGTCAAGTCAGCTTATGCAGTATGCTCAGATGGAGGTGTGCGCTATAGCTTTCAATAGGAAGTGTGGATACCAAAGACTCCTATGAAAGTCAAGCTCTTGGCTTGGAGAATTTTCCATGGGAGCTTCCCACTAGGGACAAATTTCCACGTTTCTTGCCGGAGTTCATTCCTACCTACTGTCTCTGTTGTGCTGAGAGGAGTCCCTTGTTGGTTGCTCCTAGCCTCCTACTCTTAGGGGCTATGGATGGGGATTGCTTGGAGGACCAGCTGTTACATCAACTTACGGGGTGAGGTTTGCTGTTTGCTTTAGGAGTGGGATAAGCCTTGGCCCCTTTGTGGTGGCTTATCCTTCATGCCACTTTATGGGCGTTGTGGGGTGAACAGAACAACCGTATCTTCAAGAGAGAATTACGCGCTAAGGATGCTTTTCTAGATTTGTATTGGCTAGGGTTAAGGATGGGCGAGCACTCTTTCAGATGTGAATTCATCTATATCTTCTCTTTTTGGGTGTTGGGGGGTTTACGTTGTAGTTGCACTACCCACCTTAAAAAAAAGATTAAGTCTTCATTGTTCAGACCCCTAGAATGCCTTCTAATGTAAACATGTAGTTCAAAGTTGTGGGTTGTTATCTTGTTGAGGTTGCGTTGAGTGTTACGGGAATCTTTTTTATTTGTTTTACTTCTTTCTTAGTCATTGTCGAACGCGAAAAAATTCTCTCTTTTCTCTTTCTTTTCTTTTCTTTCTGTTTTGTTTTAGCGAACGTGCCAGTCTGTACAACAGACAAATTTGGGATTCACTTAATGCGGATATTTTACATGTCCATTTACTAGACAACTTATTCCGCACATTTATTTTTTTATCAGCGATTAGGGTTTTGTGTACTGGACCTTTCTCTACCGACCAAAGTCAGTGTTAATTTACATCGAGTCGAACTCGAACACCTTTGATTCTCTGTTAAAGACTGCCTTTTGTCTCTGTTTATTGTGACAACAATGACCTTAATGGTCGCATTTTGTGGGTACACACTCATGCAAAGAAAATTGAGAACTTTATATTTGTACACATGTAATTAAATTACAATTGGTCTTTCAAGACCTGTACAAGGGTCCCGATTATATAATGGGTCTTCAACACTTCATTTGGTTACAATCCGATTCTTCTGAATTTGCTTCAGCCACGATCAGACTGTTGACTTGAAGTTCTTCAAAATGAGACTGTTGGATCGCCAAGATGATCACTGCCAGTCCATTGTGTTTGCTTCATGGTCACCATCACTACTTGATTGTGACGAGACTTTTGAGGGGTCTTGCCAGGCTTCTGCAAGTTTGTGCCCTTTTTGAGTGTTTCTGTCATTTCTGGTATCCCGAGGTCTTTCCGGTCATTTGTTGACTTCTTGGGGTACACTTGTCATTTATCGGTTCCCTGGGGATTTCTGGTCATTTCTTGACCTCCCAGGGATTTTCATCCATTTCTTGACATGTCCAGGGATTCCTACCATTTCTTGGTAATCCTAAGATTTGAAATGGCAACCATAAGTCGGGCCTAGGAGAGCGCACGCTGCTTCAGAGAAACGTGTGTATCGCTCCACCAAGCCATGCAAACAGCATGAGCCGGGCAGTTTCCTCCTTTTGAAGGGACTTTTTTGCCACTTCTTGCTTTTAAGGAGTTTACTGCAGTTTCTGGCCCTGCAAGACTTTTCCGCAATTCTCCACCCTTTGAAGGATTTTACTGTCATTTCTTCCCTTTCTAGGACTTTTGCAACTTTTCCTTATCAGGGTGTTTCTGCAAGCATCGACCGCCATGATCAGAGAATTGAAAACTGGCCAATGTTTCTTTTGAAGAAGAAACCCAGAGGGA